>JAVTVY010050588.1:0-25959 GCA_036873755.1 Hanleya hanleyi | reverse complement strand
TTTCCCGGTTTATAAATTGTGGGAAATAAAATTCCCGCTTAAAACACATCTTGTCTGTTATTGGTATGTTCCTGGAGATTATTGGAAGCGAAACAAAAAAACAGCATGGTCTACGAAATAAATGTGGCGTGAACGTTGTGTGAAAAATGTTTTTGGTCACGGCGGCTTCTACGTCAAATTCCTGCAACCTGTGATTCATAAGTGTTTAATTATTTGTCAAATCAATTGCAATCATTTACCGTTAATGTGTGATTCTCATGTCTTATATGGGAGCTCAGTACAATAAAGAATCTTATCTTATCATGCGCACAATTAATTTTCGGCGAAACCAATCTCGCATTCGTCTATTTCTGTATTGGGGAAATTAGCCCAGTTGCTGAGTTCTGGGGATATATTAGTATTATTCAACTAAACATAGAAATAGTTTTGTATAATTTGAATGAATTATGTTTGTTTGGTTAAAATTAACTTCATTTCACAATAAAATGCGATCGGATCGCTCGATTAGCAAAGGCACTATTTCGTAGCCGGCTCACTACTTGATCGCCATACACTCCCCACAGATGGGGAGTTGTGTGTTCCATGTGAGAGGCTATATTCCGCTGAATACGGAAATAGCCGAACGTGAGATTGGCCATCCACCAGTCAGATGTTTGGACTGGATTCCGGGTCGCGCGGACATCGCCGGATATGACATCATAGTAAAATAGATGTTTTTTTCAAGTCTGCATAATACCTCTGTTGAGCTGGCGTTAAAAATAATTATCTGGAGATTATTTTTCCTGCTTATCTGCACAGGGAATATGAAAAGTAGTTGCTCATGTGCAAAACTGAAGGAGTTGTTCAGCCGGATTAAAACTGAACCGTGCGTGCGTGGGTTTTCCTCTAGATGTCATAGCAACGTAGTAATATTCAACTTCCGCCATTGGAGGCCGGAATGATAAATGAGCCTGTGAAAGGGAGCATGCGCTGTTGAGAGGATGGTATTTCCTATGAGCATAAGGCCAACCCTGTGAAAGAGCAGATGGGCTGTTCAGTTATTAGCATGACCCATTTATCCCGTTGGAGATAGTGAAACACAGCAACGCCGCAAAGCCGCTGTGCAGAAACTGATAGTTTCCCAGCTAACCCGATGTGAAGCCCTGGCTTGGTTGACATTGAGAATTTAATATCCACACACATCATATCCGATCAAGAGTTATACCCTGTTGTCATATCTAGGCCTACCTAGCAATGCCGCAAAGCCGCTGTGTAGTAATTGACAGTATGCAAACTAACAGAAGACCGCAACGCCGCTGTTTAGAATTAAAAGTTCGGAAAGATGTACGTCCAAAGATTACAAGACCGCAACGCCGATGTTTAAAATTGAAAGTTCGTAAAGACATAGGCCTAGGCCTACATACAAATCCTTTCTGTAATATAACCCCGACCACCCACCCCATATTTCTGAAAAGTGTTATTTATCTAAATGGTGTTCGCTATCGCGAAGTCCAAAACTAGGCTCGTTTCCCGTGATAACCTACATGAAGTATGTACCTCTTTTTTTAAATACAATATTATACAATGTAAAGTGATACTTACCACAGCTCTAACAATTTCATCAGAAAAATCCAACTTCATGTAGATTAAAACGTAGCATATCACTGGTATGAAACCCAAAAGTACTACTTTCGTACGTTTGCCTGCTTTCATTTTAACTTTCTAACAGGTCGTAATTGTTATGAAGGAACAGTCTGAATAACTCGCCGTTACATGCTTATCTGTGACCGATGTCCCAGATCGGGCTAGAACCTCCATGCCCCCAGTTCCCATAATATTGGAGGTAGACCCTTCTCTCGAACCAGTGTTTTATTTCAAAGGAAATCATTGGCATTTTTCCCTGTCCCAGCTCTCAAAGCAGTGGTTCAGTTTGAACAATAGATTATTTGCCCTGCTCGCATACCAGTATATAAGCCCAAGAACAGAAATTTATTTTCGACTCTTTTCTCGAATCAGCGTTTCAAATTGCACTAAACATTGGGCATTGGTGACAATGACAGTGGACAACACATTTCTGATCCGAATCTCGAACCTGTTTTCAAGGCCGAAAGAGGCATTGGTCATTGTCGACAATTGTCACAAATTGTATATATTTTTTCTTATAGTCTATCGGGTCTGATTTTGTTCAGTGAGTGCAGTATCAATGCCCTCATTGACAAAGAGTCTGCGTCCCTCTCCTATGTCAAAATTGACGATGCCATCAGTATCATTAACAATATCGGACAAGGGGCTTGGTTGTGTAAGGCGGATATACGTGATACCTTCAAACAACTTCCCATTTCTCCTGACCGATGGTACTTGATTAGATTTCAGTGGAAAGAACATTCGTATTTTTTCTGCAGACTAGTTTTCGGATGTCGTTCCAGTCCTGTCATATTTAACTGTGTATCGAAAGCCGTTTGTTGGATCGCACAAAGTAAATATAGCACTCAACACATTCTTTGCCTCTTGGATGATTATCCAGTTATATACAAGTGCCAAGAGGATGGCTTACGTACCATGTCCACACTGGCTATGCTGTTCAACACACTTGGCATTCCCCTAGCCAGCAATAAATCTGTGGGACCGGTCACCCGGCCTGACTACTTGGATATTTGCTTAGACGCTATCAGCATGCAGGCAGAATTTTACCACCGGACAAACAAGCACGAAATGTTGCAGCAATTGATAGTTTCCTTGTTAGGCAGCCAGTCACTTAAAGGAAATTGCTCACTCTGTTAGGGCACCTTAATTTTGCCTGCAGGGTAATTAAACCAGGTCGAGCCTTCGAATTAACTACCTTATAAATCTCGCATATTCTGTGCAGAAGCCTTTCCATTATGTACACATAAATAAGGATGCTATGATCGAACTCCTTATGTGGAAAAACTTTATTTCAAACTGGAACGGTATTTCTCTATTTTTTGACAATATGAGCACGGTCGAAATTATCAAGAAGAAACTTTCAAAGTCCAACGCTATCATGCCGCTACTGAGACGCTTGCTTCTTTGTGCAGCTCAAAATATCTTTGCTAGGCTCTTCCAATCAGGTTACTGACTCCTTATCTCGTTTCAATTTACAGAAATTCCGCATGCTGGCAACAGCGGCAGAGAAGAACCCAACTCCCTGTCCCACCTTCTCCGATGTGACATGGACCTCCATCACACAGTGAATATGCTCTTGTTCAACTCAATTTCCAGTGACACTCAGAGGATCTATAGCGCTGGTTTAAATCAGTTCAGGTTATTCCTTATCCAACACGGTATACAATGCTGCCAGGTAATTGACATAAACATAGGGCCCCTGCCACCAATTTCCGAGGTCACGGTGACGTATTTTGCTGCTTCTTGTTACTCTAAACTAAACTTACAGTATTCCACTATCAAAGATTATCTCTGTGCTGTAAGGCATTTTTACATCCTTACTGACCAAGCCCATCCATGGATTATCCCCAACAACTCGCAACTGCCTCGTCTATTTGCAGTCATGCGAGCCATAAAAATAACTCAAGGTTCTCTCAGCAAACCTCCCTATCACCAATACCATTCTCGCTAATTGTTGTATCGCTTTACAGGCAGGTCTTTTCTCTCCATACATAGATTTACTGTTAGCAACTGCTTGTGTAACAGCATTTTTTGGCTTTCTTCGATGTGGGGAGTCCACCTGTTCTTCAGCAATTCACCCATATTTGAACGTGACTTTATTTGACATATCAGTATCAGATGATTCTGCTGAACTTACCCTTAAATCTTCAAAAACAGATCCATTCCGGAGTGGGATTACCATCACATTATTTAAGTTGGATAATCCTCTCTGTCCCGCTATGTATATCAGCAGATATCTGGTTGTTCGCCACATGATCACTAACGATCCATCCAGCCCACTTTTCATGTTATATGATCAAACTGCCCTAACTAGGGAATATTTTATCTCTAAGCTCCGCAAACTTTTCTCCAACCTTCATCTCAACCAAATTCATTACTCTGAGCACAGTTTTCGTATTGGCGCAGCCAGCTCGGCATCGATTGCACATATTCCAGACCACCTTATCAAAGTATTGGGGCGATGGTCTTCTGACGCATACTGTCGGTATATTCATACGTCAAGGTGTACTCTTCAACAGGCGCAAAGTGCCATGTCCGAAATCTGATTCTCTCATCAGCAGTGATCTTATCCTCTATCATTGTGTGAAGAGATTGTGCTGTCATGTGTTCTTCGGCTCTTCAATTGTGTTTTATGTGTATATAATGAGATGGAGTGGATTCCTCGTGCCTGGAGTAGATTACTCGGGCTTTGCGTACGATTATTCCAAGGATCATACGCGTGTTGTTCTCCATCATGTGAAGTGTTGTGCGGTGAAGAGCAGATTCCTTTATTGGAGTATGCACGATGAGTAATTCCAAGCATCGTCATTCTGTGCTATCATGTGTTGTCTCACTGACCCATATATTGGGCCATCGGGAGATAAGCGAAGTTAACTGTGTTTAGATTTGTGGAGCTCCTTGTACAACATGAGCAAACTTTTATCAGACTGACAATTGTATTTAAAAAACAAGTTGAACTTTTATCAGTCAGTTGGTTGTTCTCTGTACATATATCACATCTAACACATTGTCATGCATGTATAATTGTTATATCTCCTTCCAGCTGAGCCCACCTCGTACAATGTATATATCTGTATTGGTTTGGTACCTAAGTCTGGCACTGATTATTATTCTAGTCTATTATTATTATTAACCTTTACAATTTCCAGCAGGCATCGACTGTATCATACTACCATATGCATCATATGAATACTACTAGTTCCTGCACCTTAATGCCTCCTTGGGGCTCTCAGCCTGCGGCTTCAATTGGGCTCTAGCAATGTCCACTACGCTTTCAGACCAGGACATTGCTCAAAGCCCAAGTCGGTGTGCTCAACCTCCAAGTGCACAGTCCTCGTGTAACAAAACACATAACACTGTCAGTTGCGAGCTAGCTCAATGTCTTGACGACTGCACGGCGGCAATTACGCTACAGCTCAGAACACTGCACGGAGTAACCTCATATTTGCCAAATATATAATGTTTCATATAAAATAAACATTTAGAACCGAATCACTAAATTTGTGTTATTTGTAAACTGTGTGAATTTCCGTGTTTACAGCAAATCTAAGGCAAACGACTGATGTCTGTGTACAGTGTGATCAACATGATGTTCAGTCTGTGTGGCTGACGAGTACAAGGAAAGTCTAAGTCCTTGCTGTTGAGGCCTATGCCTATACTGTGGTGTTCTATTGGGGCTGGTTTACTTGTGACAATATTTGAACTGATCCGAACAATTTCTGTTAATATTCTCAAAACATTCAAATATCAGCTGGAATATGTGCATGGGAATTCATTGTGATTTAGGGACTATTCAAAATTTATCCTGAGTGGGGGGCGGGGGCGGTGGAATTTGAGGGGAGTCACCAATAACTTCAAGCTCTACGTCATGTGTAACTAGACTGTGTGTAGAGGGGGGTCATTAGTAAATTTATTATTTACTCCTTCAGAAGACGGATGATAAATGGACAGCTATTCAGCAGCTAGGATTTCTTGAGCTTCTGTATCAATTTCATATTTTTTTAGGTCGAAGAACAAGGGTGGACTTTAGATCAGGAAACACATATATCAGAACACAGCTTTGTTTATCCATGGAGCCTACTAAAACAGTAGGCTCTATGGTTTATCATAAGACTATACAACACAGTACCATAGATCAAGTTTCAAGTTTCCCAAGTTTCGCAAGTTCCCTAGTTCCAAGTTACCAAGTTCCAAGTTCCAGCTCCGCAGTACCAAGCTCCAGTTCCCACATGCCCCCTCTTCCGAAGTTTCAAGCTCCAGTTCCCCCAAGCTCCACCTCCAAAGTTAAAAAACTACAGTTCAAAAGATTCCAGATATGATACACATCTGGTTGTTTAAGAGGCATAACACATAAGCCATTGTCAATCACCCCTTATTATAATGTTACTGTCTAGCCTGTTTAACACATATTTTGAATTGTTGTGGAGCTCACTGATTATAGATTACAGATTAAAATTAGCCGCATCTAAGAGCTAATGAAACAAATTTTTTGAGGGATTAGAAGTTTGTGAAAACATCCTTCAGGATAGCACAGATCAGCCAGGGAAAGTCCTGTCCATCCTCTGTAGAGGAACTTAGATTACACACTTCCGCCTTATAATTTTAGAATCGATCTGCTTCTTTTGCCGCGAAACTTCGCTGGAATAGCTATGAGGTCACAGAAAGTGACCATCCTTCTCTCTCAAATTCAAATGCCCATCTTATCAGAGTTTTTGGAGGTTGGAAGACCGTGAATATGCATCAGGATAGCTGTGAGATCAGTGAACGTAACTGAGGAGTAGAGGGGGTACATTACCATGCCTTTATGCAGAATTGGATGATTTGTTAAATATTATGTTGAAACAGAACTTGTTGAGCTATGTGTGTACTAACAAATGTAGTATCGTGGTACGATTGGACTGGGGCTATTCGGTCAAAACATCGACAATAAGCCGATGATACACGACTGAACTTTCTTTCACAAACATGACAAATGCGACAGATCATCAGATTTCTTGTATTCATCATATACCCGTCTTGTTCCCCTGATGATTCGGGCTGTCGCACTGACGCTCTTGATAACTAGATACCCCATATATATCGAATTACCGCGATTCACTTACACATCAGCAGCCAAAATTAGAGGTATGTATGAATGGACGGCAATTAGTTTCATTTCAAAGATTTCTCAGCTATGTAATTCAGATAATCGTCAGCATTGTTTCGTTTTTCCCCCCTCAGTCAAAATTTGGCCGGAGGATAGTGTTGTCGTCATATATGTCCGTCCACATCTTTTTCATTACCCAGATATCTTTAGAACGGCTTGCGCTAAGCACACCAAACTTGCAGTGCACACCCATATGCTCGTGAACCAGAACCCTATTGAATCTGGTTGGAAACCTTGGCGGCCATCTTTAATTTATGAGAAACCGTTAATCTTGTGTATCTCAGGTACCATTTCGCTGTTCAGTGTGAACCATATTCCATTTAAGTTATTTTCCATGACCGATCTGTGCTATCCTGAAGGATGTTTTCACAAACTTCTAATCCCCCCCCAAAAAATTGGTTCCAGTAGGTGTTAAATGCGGCTTATTTTAATCTGTAATCTATAATCAGTGAGCTCCACAACAATTCAAAACATGTGTTGAACAGGCTAGACAGTAACATTATAATAAGTAACATTATAATAAGGGCTGATTGACAATGGCATATGTATTATGCCTCTTAAACAACCAGATGTGTATCATATCTGGGAGCTTTGGGTCTGGGAGCTTTTGAACTGTCGCTTTTGAACTTTGGAGGTGAAGCTTGGGGAACTGGAGCTTGAAACTTCGAAAGGGGAGTTTGGGGACTGGAGCTTGAAACTACAGAGCTGGAACTTGGAACTTGGGAACTTGGAACTAGGAAACTTGGGAAACTCTGTACACACCTCCTGTAGTGTTGTAGGACATATTTAACAGCTAGGCTCCTATTCATACCAGCCAGATTTGTATCAGTACACAGTGCATGTAGCAAATCCTTTATCTAAACACATCCAGGTGCAGTGCAGATTCACCATGTACCGTAGGTTGTGGACCTCGACTAGCTAAATAAATATAGCCCGCATTTTGAAACTGAAACAAACCGTTCAATAACTTATGCTGCCCCAAAGTTGAAGAAATAAATTGCGGCGTACTGCAAGGCAAGTTGCACTGACGGTAGTTAATGTCATGATAAGGATAATATTATAAAATATAATAATTTTAATAGTTTTATAATAAACGCCGCCTAATTTTTGCAGGGTTTTTGTGGAGAGGCCGACATGATGAATGCATTAAATTAATCATGTCGGATTCGTCCGTATTTTTATAAAGTTTATCTCTGTGTCAGTATAACAAACATAACCTCATTGTTTCTCTGAGCGGTTGTATGTAGTATTATCTATTATCATGATGCAGAATGACATAATTTTACCTCAAACCGGTGAATGCGAATAAATACGTCATACAGAATTTAATCTCCTCGCTCCTCGCAGTTACGTCGTAGTGCAGAACTGTGTCACGTTCCCTTCCACGTTTTCATATGTATAATACCATACCGCGAATCACTTTATCAACGAATAGCTCTTCGTATTATCAACTCGTTTTCAATCGGTCTTAATAAAATTCCACACTGCATTATTTAGTGCCCCTGGTTATGTTGGAATTGGGTGTGTGTTAGTAGGATGATGTGGGGGAGGGGGAGGTTGTCATTGATAAATATGATGTCAGGTGAGGTGAAGGGGGGTGTCACTGGTAACATTTCAGCCAAAGGATGAGGGTCACACATAACTTAGGGCCATCAGCTGAATTCCCACCGCCTCCCCCTCAAGATAAATTTTGGCAGGTCCCTTAGTTGTTTTGTTGGGTTTCTTTAATGATTTGTGTGAGTATGGGTGCGTGTGTTCGTTACTATTAAAATTATTCTGAAGGACACTGAGCCCTCCTGCAGAAACTTTTACACACCATCTACAATTTGTCTTCATACAGGTAAAACTATGCCTTATAGCTATGGTAATGTATATATTTTTTGAAAGCTCATTTCCTAAGGATTTCAAATAAATGTTCTTCATTGTAAATCTGTAGGTTGTGAAGATATTCGAATTTAAAAAATATGATTTAAAAAATGGGCCTTCTTTTTTAAGTGGCTATTTTCAAAAAATATTCAACTTAGTCACTTACATCATCATTTCCTGTTGAAGACCACTCCCAACAGGAACTCCAAAGTTCAAAACGGTGAGATGCTCAATTTTGTAAAAAAATATTCAATTAAATGTCAATAGAATGAGAACTAGACCAAAATTGATAAACCCGCGACACGGATTTTCTGTTTGAGTTGTTTTCTACTGGAAATGATTAAGTAAGTTATAAGTTGAATACTTTTTTGAAATTAAAAAAATTAATTAAATTTTTTAAATTAAATTTAATATTCGAATATCTTCACAACCTACAGGTTTATAGTGAATAAATTTATATATTTGGAATCCTTAAGAAATGTGCTTTCAAGAAATATATACAATACCATAGCTATGAGGCATACTTTCGGCTGTATAAAGACAGAGTTCCAGAGGCTTTGTAAAAGTGTGTCCATGAGGATTCCGTGCCCTTAACCCTATCTGGCCTGGGCGATTTGGGGTGTACCGCAGCCTGGAGTGGGGGGGGGGGTCGGAAAGTGCCCCCCTAAATATTTTCGCTATCGCTAAGGCTAGAGGGCTGAAACTTACCACACTATCCAAGATGGCCACCATGATGACGTCACTGTGACGTCATTTTCCAAAAGAGCATTTTTGGACAGGGGGTGTTTTTTGGTGATGCTAAGACATATTGTTTCAGTAAATTGCATAAAATCGCGTTGAATCAACATGCTGAATTTTGTGTAATTTTTTAAGAAATATGGCGCAAACATCACTTTTCTGGTATCCCGTCATGGCCGCTATTTTGAATTTACCCATGATTCTCTGCTCGGGGGTCATGCAAATAGGCCCCAAAATAACCCCAATATGATAATCGGAAAAGTCACGGAGTTTCAGCTCTCAAATTTTTGTCGTTCCGGAGATACGAGCAAAAAACCAACAGGGGGGGAAGTGCCCCCCCCCAGGCCAGGTAGGGTTAACGTCAGAATTGCATTCGTAAACGCATTGTCCGATAATTGCAAGCTAATGACTAGAGGATCTTTTTGTCCATTGTTACTAAGAACAAACGATTGATTTGTACTTTTGTTTACAAAATTTCGAATCTGAGCAAAAAAAGATCGAAAAAGGGACACTGAAAAATACCAAGATATAATCTAAGTTTCAGGAGTTTAAGATTTCTGGAAACTGTACTTTTGTCGGTTGTTACAATACAAGAGAAATGAGCAAAGTTAGTCTGAAAGTGAATGTACATGTACGGAGGATCCTTCGCCTTCGTTTTGTAGTATTTTTTTATTTAGTTTTTTGCACGTGTCATCATTGGGTACTGGAGGCGAAGACCAATCTCTTTGACACTTTGGCATGAGCTATGAAACATACTTAAGATTTAATAATTTCGAACGAATGCTAATTGTGTTCGGTTTACTGGACTAGTTTGAGATATCTGTTTTAAGATACCATGGTCGAAAATAGTAAGATGGTACAATACTTAATACTGAAAGGATCCGGTCCGCGCAGTAATGTTGAAACTTTGAAAGTGCCTGAATCCTGATTATCTCCCTTGGATCGAAACATGCAGTAATCTACAGTTGTCGAGCTGTGACGTTGAGTCACAAGAGTGACGTCCCTTCATGTAGCCGGCCCGCCGGCAGACGAAAGGGTGGGGCAGTTCACTTGCTACTGCATGGACTAAAGAAAACTGATTTAAAATTTGAAGAAATACGTTTTAATTCTGAATTATTTGAACTTCTTGATATGGAAGGCGAAGGTATGGATATTCTCTATAGTCAATATATAGAATATGCCCCACCGTTTGATCCCCCGACTCTTGTGATGCAATGTTACAACTCGAGAATACCGTAATAATATGAAGCGTAACTTGGATTTTCGAATCGGACCAAAAAAGGTATCTTGCACTACTAGGCCCCATGTGGGATCTGTGTACCAAATTTCAGAAAGATCCATGAAATATGTCCTGAGAATTCACGATAACAATGTTTCAAGGGGAAATTCAAGATGGCCGCCTTGTGGCCATATTGGATTTTCGATTCGGACCGAAAAAGGTATCTTGCACAACTAGACCCTAAGGGGAACTTGAGAAAGATCTATCCAGTACTTCCTGAGAAATCACGATAACAAAGTTGCTGGGAAAATCCAAGATGGCCGCCTGTTGGCCATATTGGATTTTCGAATAGGACCAGAAAAGGTATCTTGCACAACTAGATGACAAGGAGAACCTTTGTACCAAATTTAACAAAGATCCATGCAGTAGTTCCTGAGATATCGCAGTAACAAAGTTTCATGGGGAAATCCAAGATGGCCGCCTGATGGACATATTGGATTTTGGAATCGGACCAGAAAAGGTATCTTGCACAACGGGGTCACACGGGGAACCTGTGTATCAAATTTGAGAAAGATCCATGCAGTAGTTCCTGACAAATGACGTTACAGTTTCATGGGGAAATCCAAGATGGCTGTCTGGTGGCCATACTGGATTTTCAAATCGGACCAGGAAAGATATCGTGCACAACTAGACCACAAGAGGAACCTGTGTACCAAATTTGAGATAGATCCATGCAGTACTTCCTGAGAAATGACGATAAAGTTTCATGGGGAAATCCAAGATGGCTGCCTGGTGGCCATACTGGATTTTCAAATCGGCCCAGGAAAGGCATCCTGTACAACTAGACCCCAAGGGGAACCTGTGTACCAAATTTGAGAAAGATCCATGCAGTACTTGCTGAGAAATCGCAATAACAAGGTTTCATGGCGAAATCCAAGATGGCTGTCTTGTGGCCATATTGGATATTCGATTCGGACTGAAAAAGGTATCTTGCACAACCAGACTCTAAGGGGAACCTGTGTACCAAATTTGAGAAAGATCCAGGCAGTAGTTTCTGAGAAATGACGATAAAGTTTCATGGGGAATCCAAGATGGCTGCCTAGTGGCCATACTAGATTTTCGAATCGAACCAGAAAAGGCATCTTCCACAACTAGACCCTAAGGGTGACGTCCCTTCATGTAGCCGACCCGCCGGCAGACGAAAGGGTGGGGCAGTTCACTTGCTACTGCATGGACTAAAGAAAACTGATTTAAAATTTGAAGAAATACGTTTTAATTCTGAATTATTTGAACTTCTTGATATGGAAGGCGAAGGTATGGATATTCTCTATAGTCAATATATAGAATATGCCCCACCGTTTGATCCCCCGACTCTTGTGATGCAATGTTACAACTCGAGAATACCGTATTAATAAGAAGCGTAACTTGGATTTTCGAATCGGACCAAAAAAGGTATCTTGCACTACTAGGCCCCATGTGGGATCTGTGTACCAAATTTCAGAAAGATCCATGAAATATGTCCTGAGAATTCACGATAACAATGTTTCAAGGGGAAATTCAAGATGGCCGCCTTGTGGCCATATTGGATTTTCGATTCGGGCCGAAAAAGGTATCTTGCACAACTAGACCCTAAGGGGAACTTGAGAAAGATCTATCCAGTACTTCCTGAGAAATCACGATAACAAAGTTGCTGGGAAAATCCAAGATGGCCGCCTGTTGGCCATATTGGATTTGCGAATAGGACCAGAAAAGGTATCTTGCACAACTAGATGACAAGGAGAACCTTTGTACCAAATTTAACAAAGATCCATGCAGTAGTTCCTGAGATATCGCAGTAACAAAGTTTCATGGGGAAATCCAAGATGGCCGCCTGATGGACATATTGGATTTTGGAATCGGACCAGAAAAGGTATCTTGCACAACGGGGTCACACGGGGAACCTGTGTATCAAATTTGAGAAAGATCCATGCAGTAGTTCCTGACAAATGACGTTACAGTTTCATGGGGAAATCCAAGATGGCTGTCTGGTGGCCATACTGGATTTTCAAATCGGACCAGGAAAGTTATCGTGCACAACTAGACCACAAGAGGAACCTGTGTACCAAATTTGAGATAGATCCATGCAGTACTTCCTGAGAAATGACGATAAATTTTCATGGGGAAATCCAAGATGGCTGCCTGGTGGCCATACTGGATTTTCAAATCGGCCCAGGAAAGGTATCCTGTACAACTAGACCCCAAGGGGAACCTGTGTACCAAATTTGAGAAAGATCCATGCAGTACTTGCTGAGAAATCGCAATAACAAGGTTTCATGGGGAAATCCAAGATGGCTGTCTTGTGGCCATATTGGATATTCGATTCGGACTGAAAAAAGGTATCTTGCACAACCAGAAACTAAGGGGAACCTGTGTACCAAGTTTGAGAAAGATCCAGGCAGTAGTTTCTGAGAAATGACGATAAAGTTTCATGGGGAATCCAAGATGGCTGCCTAGTGGCCATACTAGATTTTCGAATCGAACCAGAAAAGGCATCTTCCACAACTAGACCCTAAGGGGAACCTGTGTACCAAATTTGAGAAAGATCCATGCGGTAGTTCCTGAGAAATCGCAATAACAAGGTTTCATGGGGAAATCCAAGATGGCTGCCTGAGGCCATATTGGATTTTCCAAACGGACCAGAAAAGGTATCTTGTACAACTAGACCCCAAGGGGAACCTGTGTACCAAATTTCAGAAAGAGCCATGCAGTAGTTCCTGAGAAATCGCGATAAAAAGGTTTCATGGGGAAAGCCAAGATGGTTGCCTGGTGGCCATATTGGATTTTCGAATCGAACCAGAAAAGGTATCATGCACAACTAGACCCCAAGGGGAACCTGTGTACCAAATTTCAGAAAGATCCATGCAGTAGTTCCTGAGAAATCGCGATAACAAGGTTTCATAGAGAAATCCAAGATTGCTGCTTGGTGGCCATATTGGATTTTCAAATCGGACTAGGAAAGTTATCTTGCACAACTAGACCACAAGAGGAACCTGTGTACCAAATTTGAGATAGATCCATGCGGTACTTCCTGAGAAATGACGATAAAGTTTCATGGGGAAATCCAAGATGGCTGCCTGGTGGCCATACTGGATTTTCAAATCGGACCAGGAAATGTATCCTGTACAACTAGACTCCAAGGTAAACCTGTGTACCAAATTTGGGAAAGATCCATGGAGTACTTCCTGAGAAATCGCAATAACAAGGTTTCATGGCGAAATCCAAGATGGCTGTCTTGTGGCCATATTGGATATTCGATTCGGACTGAAAAAGGTATCTTGCACAACCAGACTCTAAGGGGAACCTGTGTACCAAATTTGAGAAAGATCCAGGCAGTAGTTTCTGAGAAATGACGATAAAGTTTCATGGGGAAATCCAAGATGGCTGCCTAGTGGCCATATTGGATTGTCGAATCGAACCAGAAAAGGCATCTTCCACAACTAGACCCTAAGGGGAACCTGTGTACCAAATTTGAGAAAGATCCATGTAGTAGTTCCTGAGAAATCGCAATAACAAGGTTTCATGGGGAAATCCAAGATGGCTGCCTGTGGCCATATTGGATTTTCGAATTGGACCAGAAAAGGTATCTTGTACAACTAGACCCCAAGGGGAACCTGTGTACCAAATTTCAGAAAGAGCCATGAAGTAGTTCCTGATAAATCGCGATAACAAGGTTTCATGGGGTAATCCAAGATGGCTGCCTGGTGGCCATATTGGATTTTCGAATCGAACCAGAAAAGGTATCCTGCACAATTAGACCCCAAGGGGAACCTGTGTACCAAATTTGAGAAAGATCCATGCGGTAGTTCCTAAGAAACCGGGATAACAAGGTTTCATGGGGAAATCCAAGATGGCTGCCTGGTGGCCATATTGGATTTTCGAATCGGACCAGAACGGTAACTTGCACAACTAGACCCCAAGGGGAAGCTGTGTACCACATTTCAGAAAGATCCATGCAGTAGTTCCTGAGAAATCGCGATAACAAGGTTTCATGGAGAAATCCAAGATTGCTGCCTGGTGGCCATATTGGGTTTTCAAATCGGACCAGGAAAGTTATCTTGCACAACTAGACCACAAGAGGAACCTGTGTACCAAATTTGAGATAGATCCATGCGGTACTTCCTGAGAAATGACGATAAAGTTTCATGGGGAAATCCAAGATGGCTGCCTGGTGGCCATACTTGATTTTCAAATCGGACCAGGAAAGGTATCCTGTACAACTAGACTCCAAGGGGAACCTGTGTACCAAATTTGAGAAAGATCCATGCAGTACTTCCTGAGAAATCGCAATAACAAGGTTTCATGGCGAAATCCAAGATGGCTGTCTTGTGGCCATATTGTATATTCGATCCGGACTGAAAAAAGGTATCTTGCACAACTAGACCCTAAGGGGAACTTGAGAAAGATCTATCCAGTACTTCCTGAGAAATCACGATAACAAAGTTGCATGGGGAAATCCAAGATGGCTGCCTGGTGGCCATACTGGATTTTCAAATCGGACCAGGAAAGTTATCTTGCACAACTAGACCACAAGAGGAACCTGTGTACCACATTTGAGATAGATCCATGCAGTATTTCCTGAGAAATGACGATAAAGTTTCATGGGGAAATCCAAGATGGCTGCCTGGTGGCCATACTGGATTTTCAAATCGGACCTGGAAAGGTATCCTGTACAACTAGACCCCAAGGGGAACCTGTGTACCAAATTTGAGAAAGATCCATGCAGTACTTCCTGAGAAATCGCAATAACAAGGTTTCATGGCGAAATCCAAGATGGCTGTCTTGTGGCCATATTGGATATTCGATTCGGACTGAAAAAAGATATCATGCACAACCAGACTCTAAGGGGAACCTGTGTACCAAATTTGAGAAAGATCCAGGCAGTAGTTTCTGAGAAATGACGATAAAGTTTCATGGGGAATCCAAGATGGCTGTCTAGTGGCCATAGTAGATTTTCGAATCGAACCAGAAAAGGCATCTTCCACAACTAGACCCTAAGGGGAACCTGTGTACCAAATTTGAGAAAGATCCATGTAGTAGTTCCTGAGAAATCGCAATAACAAGGTTTCATGGGGAAATCCAAGATGGCTGCCTGAGGCCATATTGGATTTTCGAAACGGACCAGAAAAGGTATCTTGTACAACTAGACCCCAAGGGGAACCTGTGTACCAAATTTCAGAAAGAGCCATGCAGTAGTTCCTGAGAAATCGCGATAAAAAGGTTTCATGGGGAAATCCAAGATGGTTGCCTGGTGGCCATATTGGATTTTCGAATCGAACCAGAAAAGGTATCCTGCACAACTAGACCCCAAGGGGAACCTGTGTACCAAATTTCAGAAAGATCCATGCAGTAGTTCCTGAGAAATCGCGATAACAAGGTTTCATGGAGAAATCCAAGATTGCTGCTTGGTGGCCATATTGGTTTTTCAAATCGGACCAGGAAAGTCATCCTGCACAACTAGACCACAAGAGGAACCTGTGTACCAAATTTGAGATAGATCCATGCGGTACTTCCTGAGAAATGACGATAAAGTTTCATGGGGAAATCCAAGATGGCTGCCTGGTGGCCATACTGGATTTTCAAATCGGACCAGGAAAGGTATCCTGTACAACTAGACTCCAAGGGGAACCTGTGTACCAAATTTGGGAAAGATCCATGTAGTACTTCCTGAGAAATCGCAATAACAAGGTTTCATGGCGAAATCCAAGATGGCTGTCTTGTGGCCATATTGGATATTCGATTCGGACTGAAAAAGGTATCTTGCACAACCAGACTCTAAGGGGAACCTGTGTACCAAATTTGAGAAAGATCCAGGCAGTAGTTTCTGAGAAATGACGATAAAGTTTCATGGGGAAATCCAAGATGGCTGCCTAGTGGCCATATTGGATTGTCGAATCGAACCAGAAAAGGCATCTTCCACAACTAGACCCTAAGGGGAACCTGTGTACCAAATTTGAGAAAGATCCATGTAGTAGTTCCTGAGAAATCGCAATAACAAGGTTTCATGGGGAAATCCAAGATGGCTGCCTGGTGGCCATATTGGATTTTCGAATCGAACCAGAAAAGGTATCCTGCACAACTAGACCCCAAAACCTGTGTACCAAATTTGAGAAAGATCCATGCGGTAGTTCCTAAGAAACCGGGATAACAAGGTTTCATGGGGAAATCCAAGATGGCTGCCTGGTGGCCATATTGGATTTCGAATCGGACCAGAAAAGGTATCTTGCACAACTAGACCCCAAGGGGAACCTGTGTACCAAATTTCAGAAAGAGCCATGAAGTAGTTCCTGATCAATCGCGATAACAAGGTTTCATGGGGAAATCCAAGATGGCTGCCTGGTGGCCATATTGGATTTTCAAATCGGACCAGGAAAGTTATCTTGCACAACTAGACCACAAGAGGAACGTGTGTACCAAATTTGAGATAGATCCATGCGGTACTTCCTGAGAAATGACGATAAAGTTTCATGGGGAAATCCAAGATGGCTGCCTGGTGGCCATACTTGATTTTCAATTCGGACCAGGAAAGGTATCCTGTACAACTAGACTCCAAGGGGAACCTGTGTACCAAATTTGAGAAAGATCCATGCAGTACTTGCTTAGAAATCGCAATAACAAGGTTTCATGGCGAAATCCAAGATGGCTGTCTTGTGGCCATATTGTATATTCGATCCGGACTGAAAAAAGGTATCTTGCACAACTAGACCCTAAGGGGAACTTGAGAAAGATCTATCCACTACTTCCTGAGAAATCACGATAACAAAGTTGCATGGGGAAATCCAAGATGGCTGCCTGGTGGCCATACTGGATTCTCAAATCGGACCAGGAAAGTTATCTTGCACAACTAGACCACAAGAGACACCTGTGTACCACATTTGAGATAGATCCATGCAGTACTTCCTGAGAAATGACGATAAAGTTTCATGGGGAAATCCAAGATGGCTGCCTGGTGGCCATACTGGATTTTCAAATCGGACCTGGAAAGGTATCCTGTACAACTAGACCCCAAGGGGAACCTGTGTACCAAATTTGAGAAAGATCCATGCAGTACTTCCTGCGAAATCGCAATAACAAGGTTTCATGGCGAAATCCAAGATGGCTGTCGTGTGGCCATATTGGATATTCGATTCGGACTGAAAAAAGGTATCATGCACAACCAGACTCTAAGGGGAACCTGTGTACCAAATTTGAGAAAGATCCAGGCAGTAGTTTCTGAGAAATGACGATAAAGTTTCATGGGGAATCCAAGATGGCTGTCTAGTGGCCATACTAGATTGTCGAATCGAACCAGAAAAGGCATCTTCCACAACTAGACCCTAAGGGGAACCTGTGTACCAAATTTGAGAAAGATCCATGCAGTAGTTCCTGAGAAATCGCAATAACAAGGTTTCATGGGGAAATCCAAGATGGCTGGCTGTGGCCATATTGGATTTTCGAAACGGACCAGAAAAGGTATCTTGTACAACTAGACCCCAAGGGGAACCTGTGTACCAAATTTCAGAAAGAGCCATGCAGTAGTTCCTGAGAAATCGCGATAAAAAGGTTTCATGGGGAAATCCAAGATGGTTGCCTGGTGGCCATATTGGATTTTCGAATCGAACCAGAAAAGGTATCCTGCACAACTAGACCCCAAGGGGAACCTGTGTACCAAATTTCAGAAAGATCCATGCAGTAGTTCCTGAGAAATCGCGATAACAAGGTTTCATGGAGAAATCCAAGATTGCTGCTTGGTGGCCATATTGGATTTTCAAATCGGACCAGGAAAGTTATCTTGCACAACTAGACCACAAGAGGAACCTGTGTACCAAATTTGAGATAGATCCATGCGGTACTTCCTGAGAAATGACGATAAAGTTTCATGGGGAAATCCAAGATGGCTGCCTGGTGGCCATACTGGATTTTCAAATCGGACCAGGAAAGGTATCCTGTACAACTAGACTCCAAGGGGAACCTGTGTACCAAATTTGGGAAAGATCCATGGAGTACTTCCTGAGAAATCGCAATAACAAGGTTTCATGGCGAAATCCAAGATGGCTGTCTTGTGGCCATATTGGATATTCGATTCGGACTGAAAAAAGGTATCTTGCACAACCAGGCCCTAAGGGAACCTGTGTACCAAATTTGAGAAAGATCCAGGAAGTAGTTTCTGAGAAATGACGATAAAGTTTCATGGGGAAGTCCAAGATGGCTGCCTAGTGGCCATATTGGATTGTCGAATCGAACCAGAAAAGGTATCCTGCACAACTAGACCCCAAGGGGAACCTGTGTACCAAATTTCAGAAAGATCCATGCAGTAGTTCCTGAGAAATCGCAATAACAAGGTTTCATGGAGAAATCCAAGTTTGCTGCTTGGTGGCCATATTGGATTTTCAAATCGGACCAGGAAAGTTATCTTGCACAACTAGACCACAAGAGGAACCTGTGTACCAAATTTGAGATAGATCCATGCGGTACTTCCTCAGAAATGACGATAAAGTTTCATGGGGAAATCCAAGATGGCTGCCTGGTGGCCATACTGGATTTTCAAATCGGACCAGGAAAGGTATCCTGTACAACTAGACTCCAAGGGGAACCTGTGTACCAAATTTGGTAAAGATCCATGGAGTACTTGCTGAGAAATCGCAATAACAAGGTTTCATGGCGAAATCCAAGATGGCTGTCTTCTGGCCATATTGGATATTCGATTCGGACTGAAAAAGGTATCTTGCACAACCAGATTCTAAGGGGAACCTGTGTACCAAATTTGAGAAAGATCCAGGCAGTAGTTTCTGAGAAATGACGATAAAGTTTCATGGGGAAATCCAAGATGGCTGCCTAGTGGCCATATTGGATTGTCGAATCGAACCAGAAAAGGTATCTTCCACAACTAGACCCTAAGGGGAACCTGTGTACCAAATTTGAGAAAGATCCATGTAGTAGTTCCTGAGAAATCGCAATAACAAGGTTTCACGGGGAAATCCAAGATGGCTGCCTGTGGCCATATTGGATTTTCGAATTGGACCAGAAAAGGTATCTTGTACAACTAGACCCCAAGGGGAACCTGTGTACCAAATTTCAGAAAGAGCCATGAAGTAGTTCCTGATCAATCGCGATAACAAGGTTTCATGGGGAAATCCAAGATGGCTGCTTGGTGGCCATACTGGATTTTCAAATCGGACCAGGAAAGTTATCTTGCACAACTAGACCACAAGAGGAACCTGTGTTCCAAATTTGAGATAGATCCATGCGGTACTTCCTGAGAAATGACGATAAAGTTTCATGGGGAAATCCAAGATGGCTGCCTGGTGGCCATACTGGATTTTCAAATCGGACCAGGAAAGGTATCCTGTACAACTAGACTCCAAGGGGAACCTGTGTACCACATTTGAGAAAGATCCATGGAGTACTTCCTGAGAAATCGCAATAACAAGGTTTCATGGCGAAATCCAAGATGGCTGTCTTGTGGCCATATTGGATATTCGATTCGGACTGAAAAAGGTATCTTGCACAACCAGGCCCTAAGGGGAACCTGCGTACCAAATTTGAGAAAGATCCAGGAAGTAGTTTCTGAGAAATGACGATAAAGTTTCATGGGGAAGTCCAAGATGGCTGCCTAGTGGCCATATTGGATTGTCGAATCGAACCAGAAAAGGCATCTTCCACAACTAGACCCTAAGGGGAACCTGTGTACCAAATTTGAGAAAGATCCATGCAGTAGTTCCTGAGAAATCGCGATAACAAGGTTTCATGGAAAAATCCAAGATTGCTGCTTGGTGGCCATATTGGATTTTCAAATCGGACCAGGAAAGTTATCTTGCACAACTAGACCACAAGAGGAACCTCTGTACCAAATTTGAGATAGATCCATGCGGTACTTCCTGAGAAATGACGATAAAGTTTCATGGGGAAATCCAAGATTGCTGCCTGGTGGCCATACTGGATTTTCAAATCGGACCAGGAAAGGTATCGTGTACAACTAGACTCCAAGGGGAACCTGTGTACCACATTTGAGAAAGATCCATGGAGTACTTCCTGAGAAATCGCAATAACAAGGTTTCATGGCGAAATCCAAGATGGCTGTCTTGTGGCCATATTGGATATTCGATTCGGACTGAAAAAGGTATCTTGCACAACCAGGCCCTAAGGGGAACCTGCGTACCAAATTTGAGAAAGATCCAGGAAGTAGTTTCTGAGAAATGACGATAAAGTTTCATGGGGAAGTCCAAGATGGCTGCCTAGTGGCCATATTGGATTGTCGAATCGAACCAGAAAAGGCATCTTCCACAACTAGACCCTAAGGTAAACCTGTGTACCAAATTTGAGAAAGATCCATGCAGTAGTTCCTGAGAAATCGCGATAACAAGGTTTCATGGAGAAATCCAAGATTGCTGCTTGGTGGCCATATTGGATTTTCAAATCGGACCAGGAAAGTTATCTTGCACAACTAGACCACAAGAGGAACCTGTGTACCAAATTTGAGATAGATCCATGCGGTACTTCCTGAGAAATGACGATAAAGTTTCATGGGGAAATCCAAGATGGCTGCCTGGTGGCCATACTGGATTTTCAAATCGGACCAGGAAAGGTATCCTGTACAACTAGACTCCAAGGGGAACCTGTGTACCACATTTGAGAAAAATCCATGGAGTACTTCCTGAGAAATCGCAATAACAAGGTTTGATGGCGAAATCCAAGATGGCTGTCTTGTGGCCATATTGGATATTCGATTCGGACTGAAAAAAGGTATCTTGCACAACCAGGCTCTAAGGGGAACCTGTGTACCAAATTTGAGAAAGATCCAGGCAGTAGTTTCTGAGAAATGACGATAAAGTTTCATGGGGAAATCCAAGATGGCTGCCTAGTGGCCATATTGTATTGTCGAATCGAACCAGAAAAGGCATCTTCCACAACTAGACCCTAACGGGAACCTGTGTACCAAATTTGAGAAAGATCCATGCAGTAGTTCCTGAGAAATCGCAATAACAAGGTTTCATGGGGAAATCCAAGATGGCTGCCTGAGGCCATATTGGATTTTCGAATCGAACCAGAAAAGGTATCCTGCACAACTAGACCCCAAGGGGAACCTGTGTACCAAATTTCAGAAAGATCCATGCAGTAGTTCCTGAGAAATCGCGATAACAAGGTTTCATGGAGAAATTCAAGATTGCTGCTTGGTGGCCATATTGGATTTTCAAATTGGACCAGGAAAGTTATCTTGCACAACTAGACCACAAGAGGAACATGTGTACCAAATTTGAGATAGATCCAGGCGGTACTTCCTGAGAAATGACGATAAAGTTTCATGGGGAAATCCAAGATGGCTGCCTGGTGGCCATACTGGATTTACAAATCGGACCAGGAAAGGTATCCTGTACAACTAGACTCCAAGGGGAACCTGTGTACCAAATTTGGGAAAGATCCATGGAGTACTTCCTGAGAAATCGCAATAAAAAGGTTTCATGGCGAAATCCAAGATGGCTGTCTTGTGGCCATATTGGATATTCGATTCGGACTGAAAAAGGCATCTTGCACAAACAGACTCTAAGGGGAACCTGTGTACCAAATTTGAGAAAGATCCAGGCAGTAGTTTCTGAGAAATGACGGTAAAGTTTCATGGGGAAATCCAAGATGGCTGCCTAGTGGCCATATTGGATTGTCGAATCGAACCAGAAAAGGCATCTTCCACAACTAGACCCTAAGGGGAACCTGTGTACCAAATTTGAGAAAGATCCATGTAGTAGTTCCTGAGAAATCGCAATAACAAGGTTTCATGGGGAAATCCAAGATGGCTGCCTGTGGCCATATTGGATTTTCGGATTGGACCAGAAAAGGTATCTTGTACAACTAGACCCCAAGGGGAACCTGTGTACCAAATTTGAGAAAGATCCATGCGGTAGTTCCTTAGAAACCGGGATAACAAGGTTTCATGGGGAAATCCAAGATGGCTGCCTGGTGGCCATATTGGATTTTCGAATCGGACCAGAACGGTAACTTGCACAACTAGACCCCAAGGGCAAGCTGTGTACCACATTTCAGAAAGATCCATGCAGTAGTTCCGGAGAAATCGCGATAACAAGGTTTCATGGAGAAACCCAAGATTGCTGCCTGGTGGCCATATTGGATTTTCAAATCGGACCAGGAAAGTTATCTTGCACAACTAGACCACAAGAGGAACCTGTGTACCAAATTTGAGATAGATCCATGCGGTACTTCCTGAGAAATGACGATAAAGTTTCATGGGGAAATCCAAGATGGCTGCCTGGTGGCCATACTTGATTTTCAAATCGGACCAGGAAAGGTATCCTGTACAACTAGACTCCAAGGGGAACCTGTGTACAAAATTTGAGAAAGATCCATGCAGTAGTTCCTGAGAAATCGCGATAACAAGGTTTCATGGGGAAATCCAAGATGGCTGCCTGGTGGCCATATTGGATTTTCGAATTGGACCAAAAAAGGTTTCTTGCACAACTTCGATCCGGACGATAAAGTTTCATGGGGAAATCCAAGATGGCTGCCTGGTGGCCATACTGGATTTTCGAATCGAACCAGAAAAGGCATCCTGCACAACTAGACCCCAAGGGGAACCTGTGTACCAAATTTCAGAAAGATCCATGCAGTAGTTCCTGAGAAATCGCGATAACAAGGTTTCACGGAGAAATCCAAGATTGCTGCTTGGTGGCCATATTGAATTTTCAAATCGGACCAGGAAAGTTATCTTGCACAACTAGACCACAAGAGGAACCTGTGTACCAAATTTGAGATAGATCCATGCGGTACTTCCTGAGAAATGACGATAAAGTTTCATGGGGAAATCCAAGATGGCTGCCTGGTGGCCATACTGGATTTTCAAATCGGACCAGGAAAGGTATCCTGTACAACTAGACTCCAAGGGGAACCTGTGTACCACATTTGAGAAAGATCCATGGAGTACTTCCTGAGAAATCGCAATAAAAGGTTTCATGGCGAAATCCAAGATGGCTGTCTTGTGGCCATATTGGATAGATTCGGACTGAAAAAGGTATCTTGCACAACCAGACTCTAAGGGGAACCTGTGTACCAAATTTGAGAAAGATCCAGGCAGTAGTTTCTGAGAAATGACGATAAAGTTTCATGGGGAAATCCAAGATGGCTGCCTAGTGGCCATATTGGATTGTCGAATCGAACCAGAAAAGGCATCTTCCACAACTAGACCCTAAGGGGAACCTGTGTCCAAGATCCATGGCTGAAATCCAATAACAAGGTTTCATGGGGAAATCCAAGATGGCTGCCTGTGGCCATATTGGATTTTCGAATCGAACCAGAAAAGGTATCCTGCACAACTAGACCCCAAGGGGAACCTGTGTACCAAATTTCAGAAAGATCCATGCAGTAGTTCCTGAGAAATCGCGATAACAAGGTTTCATGGAGAAATCCAAGATTGCTGTGGTGGCCATATTGGTTTTCAAATCGGACCAGGAAAGTTATCTTGCACAACTAGACCACAAGAGGAACCTGTGTACCAAATTTGAGATAGATCCATGCGGTACTTCCTGAGAAATGACGATAAAGTTTCATGGGGAAATCCAAGATGGCTGCCTGGTGGCCATACTTGATTTTCAAATCGGACCAGGAAAGGTATCCTGTACAACTAGACCCAAGGGGAACCTGTGTACCAAATTTGGGAAAGATCCATGCAGTACTTCCTGAGAAATCGCAATAAAAAGGTTTCATGGCGAAATCCAAGATTGCTGCCTGGTGGCCATATTGGATTTTCAAATCGGACCAGGAAAGTTATCTTGCACAACTAGACCACAAGAGGAACCTGTGTACCAAATTTGAGAAAGATCCAGGCAGTAGTTTCTGAGAAATGACGGTAAAGTTTCATGGGGAAATCCAAGATGGCTGCCTAGTGGCCATATTGATTTCGAATCGACCAGAAAGGCATCTTACAACTAGACCCAAGGGGAACCTGTGTACCTGAAAGAAATGAAACGCAATAACAAGGTTTCATGGGGAAATCCAAGATGGCTGCCTGGTGGCCATATTGATTTTCAAATTGTATTCTGGCCACCTGTGTATTTGGATCCATATGAGAAACCGAGGTTTCATGGGGAAATCCAAGATGGCTGCCTGTGGCCTGAAAAAAAGGTATCTTGCACAACTAGACCCTAAGGGGAACTTGAGAAAGATCTATCCAGTACTTCCTGAGAAATCACGATAACAAAGTTGCATGGGGAAATCCAAGATGGCTGCCTGGTGGCCATACTGGATTTTCAAATCGGACCAGGAAAGTTATCTTGCACAACTAGACCACAAGAGGAACCTGTGTACCACATTTGAGATAGATCCATGCAGTACTTCCTGAGAAGTGACGATAAAGTTTCATGGGGAAATCCAAGATGGCTGCCTGGTGGCCATACTGGATTTTCAAATCGGACCTGGAAAGGTATCCTGTACAACTAGACCCCAAGGGGAACCTGTGTGCCAAATTTGAGAAAGATCCATGCAGTACTTCCTGAGAAATCGCAATAACAAGGTTTCATGGCGAAATCCAAGATGGCTGTCTTGTGGCCATATTGGATATTCGATTCGGACTGAAAAAAGGTATCATGCACAACCAGACTCTAAGGGGAACCTGTGTACCAAATTTGAGAAAGATCCAGGCAGTAGTTTCTGAGAAATGACGATAAAGTTTCATGGGGAATCCATGATGGCTGTCTAGTGCCCATACTAGATTGTCGAATCGAACCAGAAAAGGCATCTTCCACAACTAGACCCTAAGGGGAACCCGTGTACCAAATTTGAGAAAGATCCATGCAGTAGTTCCTGAGAAATCGCAATAACAAGGTTTCATGGGGAAATCCAAGATGGCTGCCTGTGGCCATATTGGATTTTCGAAACGGACCAGAAAAGGTATCTTGTACAACTAGACCCCAAGGGGAACCTGTGTACCAAATTTCAGAAAGAGCCATGCAGTAGTTCCTGAGAAATCGCGATAAAAAGGTTTCATGGGGAAATCCAAGATGGTTGCCTGGTGGCCATATTGGATTTTCGAATCGAACCAGAAAAGTTATGCTGCACAACTAGACCCGAAGGGGAACCTGTGTACCAAATTTCAAAAAGATCCATGCAGTAGTTCCTGAGAAATCGCGATATCAAGGTTTCATGGGGAAATCCAAGATTGCTGCTTGGTGGCCATACTGGATTTTCAAATCGGACCAGGAAAGTTATCTTGCACAACTAGACCACAAGAGGAACCTGTGTACCAAATTTGAGATAGATCCATGCAGTACTTCCTGAGAAATGACGATAAAGTTTCATGGGGAAATCCAACATGGCTGCCTGGTGGCCATACTGGATTTTCAAATCGGAC
>JAVTVY010050587.1:0-27702 GCA_036873755.1 Hanleya hanleyi | reverse complement strand
ATACATTATGATGAAACAACTGTACTGGAGTATTATATGGAGCGAATTACAAAGTTATTTCAAGCGTGATATATTACCGATATCACGAAGTACTGGTGTTCATTTTGTATATCACAGATTGTTGTACACGACGCAAAAAAGAAAAGTTAACTATTGATTTTTGACAATCTTTGAAGTAGACGACTATTTAAAATGGAAAGACTTTAGTATTGGGGATGTTATACGAGATGTTATTCTTTTTATGAAGGTATCAAAGCAATGAGATGTCCAGCCAGCTGCACGGGCATTTTTAGTGACAATGGTGCGTCTGCATTGATACCTTTTCTTGTAAAGAAGATTTATTTTGCTTATTTCTTTTGTCTATTTCTTTTAACCACTACATCGTTATTTAACATTTGGTTCGAACATGCCCAATGTTAAATGTTAGAGCTATTAGCTGTTTCCCCTGGTACCCTCCGTCTAAAGATGCAACCGAATATCCTCATGAGTGTCTAAACCTAAATGATGTTCAGGATTGAACCCCAAGGCATAATTTCATTCTTGCGCTGAAGTTTGATGGATTTCGTTAGCAATAATGATAGCTATATAGGTTCCTCCTTTCGGCCCTACTTCATTCTCATTTGTTACCAAGACATGTCTGCTGTACAAGTGTTAAGCTGTCATCAATGCATAATACTGACGCTGTAATCGTCTAATTGAAGTATATCTACCTCGATCAGTCAGTCCATTTACCGATTGTAGATGACCAGCGATGAATTCAAATAACCAATTGGACGTGTCAAAGTGGAGCACTGCAGTGGTTGTTTAAATTCAAAGATGCTAGGCACATCTCTGTCTCTGCCCGTTGATATCCTCCAAGGCAGTGTTGTTTCTCCTATATCCAGAGCTTTATTTCGCCTACATTTTCTCCCACGATTTCAAGCCGCTATTTTCCATTTCTAAGATAGGGACTAACGTGGTTCGTGAGGAATTTAATTGATGGTTTAGCCGAGATCTCTCTAGTCAGTGTGCGGCCTGCATTATTAAAGTTATGTATATCGCCTCAGTATTTATTGTGCCCTCCATGTGAAAGGGCAACTGTCATATCTGATATATATCGGACTAAATCCGACTAATAGTCGTCAAATTTCTGGGATCGCTTTGACTTCACAGCCCTTCTAAGTGAATACTTGCTCTTAGGGTACCCTGTAGTATTGTTGCTCAAGTTCGAGAGGGATAGGGAGCACACATTCGTGTTATAGTTCTTAACGTCAAACAGCGCTATCTAAACTGTCAGTCAACAAAATCTTATCGATCTTGGGTACTAGGAAAATGGATATTGCGCTGGGGAGAATGCGACGATCGTTAGAGCTTCTTGCCTTCTACGGACTGAAGAGAAATATAAAGACTAAAATAGCACCGAATTCACAATACCAGGCCATAATTGCCCCCATACCTTCCTGGCATTTCAGGAAGTAAAAAGCAGAAGCTAGCACTTCCTGAATTTGTCGTTTGTCATATTGGGTTCATTTGCGCTTAATTGTATGATCTGATGTCCAGTGAGTCAAAACTGAAATAAGGGTTTTCCAAGACATTTATTGGCTTGATGAAAGTTAATGCGAGAGACACGCATATGTAATTGTGTTAGTTTTCTTTCCTTCTTTGATACCCAAACCATGATTAATAGAATTACAAACAACTTGACACTACACAAACGAGACACTTAGCCAGATGAGACACCGAGAGCAAATGTCTTGCGAATTGAATCATATGGCTGCCATCCGGGACGTTACGCGCCTATATGTCGGTTCATCCCAAATTGCAATCTAGGTAAACCAAGATGGTAAATCAGGGGAATACCATCTAGACGTGACTCTATGACAAATTCGGGCGAAATTCCGATATTGTACGACATCCCATAATAAGCCAATCATGACAATTTCTGACTTTTCACTTTGGCAATGTTTTAATCTGTGATATAAGGAAGGTTTGTGTGTTTGGAAGTACATACACCTTCCTTAAATCATGGACTAAAAGCCACAAAACAGCTAACTTTATTTCCCTAATACAATTGCATACACTACAAGTAAAGTTTAGTAGTTTATCCCAATGTACATAAGCACATGTTGTCGTAATTTTGATATTTCATTTCTCTATTCATCACATTAGGTTAATCCACTAAATCCTGTTGTCTGCTTATATACCCAATAGCCATTTTAACTATCTTATTATTCTGCCAATCCATACTTTACACGCCACTTGTTGATACTGTGCAGTCCTTTGTATTGTCTATTTAGCATCTGTTATTTCGAAACATACCTTGTATTATTTCTATGTTATCTTACCATTGTGTCATATCGTTCCTTATTAACCGTTTTCATCACATAATGTTAACCTGGTCAATCCTATTATCTATGTGTATTTCCCAATACCGACTGCCATATTGTCATAGATCTGCTAATACACACACTGTACTTGTCAATAGTTGAAACGTTTATAGACTTCTGTATTTTTGTCTGGATCGCACCGCGTAGCGGTGTCGACCAGACTATGCTGCCACTCATGAAATATCTGAAAATGTGTACGTGCACTATAATGCAATGACCCCGTGTTAACCTGTAGCAATCCGCCAGTGATTTTCACTGTGTTTGAGTCATTAACCAGAAAATGAAGAAAAAAACAGTCGTAATCGTTTCATGTTAACTAGAAATAAAACGAAATCTGAATTTGAGTGTATTTCATATTCATTTCTTCGCCCAGGGATTGCTTGAATGTCTGGTTTCGGGCAATCGGCTCAAACCGGTTCTCAGTGCCCACTATGAGCTAACGCTACAACAACAACAATTGGGCTGTACTAACTCATGCCAGTGATGTGCTGTCACCACAGACTGCCGTAAATGTAAATTGATGACCTGGTAATATGGTAAGCTGTCCACCTCGTGGTGTTTGCCGTCTTTGCGGTTTTGCGTCTGTCTGAGTTTGCGGTAAGTCCCTAAGATTACTTATATATGCCTGGTGTTTATAGTTCGTAATTTGTTTGTTGACAACGATAGCCTTGGAGAGGCAAATTGTGCGAAAATCCCTGTTGTTGCTGCACGATCATTGCGTATTCGCCGAGCAGACGTTGCAAATCTTGTTCCGCTCTCACTGGACAGGTTCCGGTTCTGGGATTATGAAGACCCCAGTTTTCAACACTCGTAGTCGCATCCTTTCCCGTGAAGTCGGCGTTCGTTACTATTTTAATGTGTACGCATATTGCATGGAATATATTTCCAGAGGAGATATGTGTCCAAGCAACAACAATAGTATTTACATTTCTCTCGTATTGTGAACTTGGTCGGATCCTGTCTGTCCAGTGCAAATGTATGTATAATTCTGGGGGACCCTGCTCACCGAATATAATTTAGTTTCAAAAAGTTTGAACACCAACAACAACAAAACTTTTCGAAAGCGGAAACAGAATTTGTTAGGTACCGCTTTTGAAAAGTTTTGTTGTTGGTGGTGTTCAAAGTTTGTCAAACTAAATAAGTAATCTTGAGGACTTAACGCAAACTCATGCCTCTCTTGCCAATATCTGTGCTACACAGAACTATTAATAAAACCAGTTAATAAAACTATCCAAGCATCCAAGCGTATTTGTCGTATTGTTTTGTCACAATAGAATTGCATGAATTATGAAAATCTGCTCGCAAAAACTGGTAGAAGACATTGACGCAGACGATACACTTTTGAGCATATTACTGCAGATAGTTTCTTACCATGAAGACCCGGCCCGCCTTCACAAATTCACTTCCTTGAAGACTAAACTCTGTGTTCCAGTTGTCATTCCCCAAACAGACTCGTCCACAACTTGGAGAAAATCTCCACATTTATCCATACATCTGCTATCGGCTAAAACATGCCAGCTGAAACGTTTTGAAACTTTAAATCCATTATTGGCGATCAAGACATCAGTACTTTGAGTAATTTCATTTGTTTATTTAGCACATATTTTTTATACTTGGTCTGTATATAAACTGTTGTGCTTCTCAGTTAACTTTACTCCTGATGATGGTTTGAACAATAAACCAAAATATTGAGTCAAAATGAACTGCTTGTCATCCTTCAGAGTGCTTACCTTGCTTTACTATGCAACGCTGGTCAGTGGGAATTTTAATATTTGGAAGAACAAACCCTGTCGGCTTTAACTGATGTGTCGTGTTATATGCATGGCTTCACACCTGTCGTTTGGATTAGGGATGCGGATATTCTTTAACGGACGACGTCTGAATTATGAATGACGGACCAGACGCTTGTTATTATCCAATATATCCGCATGAACAGATACAATAAACGCGTGGCTGGGGTACAAATCATAAACGGGATCAGTTTTGGTTTTTGTGATTTATTAAGATATGCAACGAGAAGATTGGCATGTGGACTCCTACGTCTTCTTGTCGGTGCGTCGGCATGTTGCGTTTTAATTGCCCTAAGAGCCGTCGGTCATCAGAGACCGCAATTAAGAAATTAGGTTGCATTGATATTTTCATTTTATGCCTGCTTAGATTTTGGTGTTATTAGTGCCGTGTATTTTTTCGGTTATGGACACGGAAACTTTATCTGGATGGCGGTCATCTTTGAGTGTTGCACATTTAGAGAGTTCTATAATGGTCTATGTCAATGAGAACTCGTTGGATTTATAGACTATGCGATGGATCATTTTTCCGTAGGGAATGACTTGATGGTTCAAATTTGTTGAAATAATCTACCTCCAGCAACTTAGTACATCTATCCCAGCGAGGGTTCAGACACATTGTACCCACTAATGTTCTATTCCACGTTAACCCCCAGCAATAACCGCCGGTTGAAACGAAAACGATCAGCAAGAAATGACTTCGGTTAGATTTCCCCAGAAGCCATTTGGGACGCATGAGATATTCATCGATTATGGCAAAATATGGAACATAAACTCTCATGTTAAAGCTAAAACGAGGGATCTTAAAATAATGACGAACTAACACACTGTTAGTTCAGTTCAGATCAACATAGTCACTATATTTGTAGAAATATCAGTATTCATAGGACAGCTAGACCGCGGTATTCTCAGGAAAAAGCAAAGGTATACTTCATTGCACATACAGTATGTGCATGTACATAGGATAATTGCATCGCCCATGTTTTGTTACACTGATACGTACGCGAGCCAATGCATTTCGATCGTAGATTGTTACATTGTCGTCTTCGCCACCACACGCCAACCCATTCGCCCACCCAGTTGCGTCAAATCGTCTCTAATAGAACTGAGACTCTCATTGACAGTGTTGGGATGGATAATCTGTTTGGTTTGACTATGTTTTTTTGACATAAAAACCTTAGCTGGAAGCTTATACACTGGTAGTCACATTGATGATTTAAAACCATATGAAAATTACTGATCTAGAAATTAGTTCGATTCACCAAATAAGTATCAATGGATCATCGTTACATTCAGAGAAAATATGACAGGTGACATATCCCAGGATAACAGCTTAATGGTGCACTACAACATAGTATATCTATCCCAATCAGCGGTCAGACATATTCTTCCTGCAAAATTGTCTAATATGCTCAGCTTGATTTGGAGACGGCCAGCAGGAATTATCTAACTGTGAATTAACTTATCACAGTTAGGATACAAGCGTCTACTCCGCCATTCAATTTTCATCCATCGTCCATTGAAGAATTTCTGTGTCCATAGTCCAAGACCTAATTCATATATTGCATTAGCACGAAATTAAAATAATAATAATAGTATAAATAAAAGAAAGCTAGTTTCCTGCGAGTAGAGAGAGAAGCGGTCAACTGTTTTAAATGATGCCGGCGAGATATCATAATGTTCCAAAAATATCAAATCCGTATCGCTGATCAGTATTCTGAATCCATATGATTTTCGTTGTAAAGTCGTTATTTAGAGTATGATGTATCTCAGTCACGATTCATTCATGGAAATTCACACATTCCTGTCATGGAAATTTACACATTCATTTCATGGAAACTCGTTTTGTGCGAAAGGATTCAACACAGTTGGCTTTAATCGCTGACGTATTCGAGGTTCGATCTGTGCAGCCATCTAACATGTATTCTTGAGAAGATGAAAACCCCTCTGACATAGACTGTGGTACTGTTAAAGACGTAGAACGTGGAGTGGTTAATCCACAATGTTCGACACGACAGCACTGCGTTGACTTGATGGTTGGAGCGTCGGTCCCGTAGGCGGAGGGTACTGGGATCAATCCCCGGGAGAGTCATGCCAGCGACTTGACAAATGGAACGTGTTACTTCCACGCTTACGCCCAGAACAAGACTCGTCAGTATAATGTGACTGGATGAAGTATCATGTCTGCTTACCTCAGTGAGACTTCGTGATATAACTGGAGAATTGTTCAAAGCGAGATCAAACCTACAACGCAATCACTTACTCGATGTTTGACACACGTGATTTTACAGGTATAAATCTTGCGCTCCGTCCACCATCGCTATACTGAAATTTCTCCACTTTATGTTGTTATACAATGTGTGTTGGCAAGACCACCCAAAGACTCCATCTTAGGATGAACGGTCACAGAAAATCCGTTAGGAAAAAGCAATTGCTTATAGGTAGGCACTTTTCTGGACCCGACCACGGCTGGGATAACTTTAGTATTCAGATCATAGACGTCGTCTATCCATCTTCTAAGGATTCCCCTTTTGGATTTGAGAGAAAAATCCGAGAGCGGGAATTATTCTGGATGCTAGAACTTGGGTCGGTGTTTCCGTTTGGTTTAAATGATAATGTCAGTGGGTTCGGCAATGCTACAAACCGCCGTTCAAATATATCGAACATTGCCCAACTATTTAAACCCCATCAACGGAGACAACGCAGCCATGGTTGGCGAAAGTTTAATAGTTCGATGATTCACGATCATATCACTTTAAATTACTTAGTGGGTTTAACTAACACACCCAATAGTATACATAGCTTACGTACAGTGCTGTATGCGTTACCTCTGAGAGCTTTAGATCAAATAGCCAGAGATATACAACAATCTGCGTCTTCAGGAAATATAATACCATTAAAAATCATTAAAGTATGTCAAGATATAGCGTATTTTCGGTTGTATCGTCCAGTGAACATAATCGAAACCTCTCAAGATCGGCTTTTCTTGAAACTCAACTACTTAGATAAAGGACTGGACATCATTAATTTACCTCGAATCCTAAATGATCCAGAGGTACGCAACGCTGTACCAAACTATTTTAAGTTCACAGAACCTCCTTGCATTTCATATAAGTACACTAAATCTATAGCCACCAAAATATTCAATTACTCCAATGCTGTCCAGGAGTTTGACTGGAACTTATACACGTCAGGAGGCTATAATTGTGATTGTGAATCGTCGAACTTTATCTATACACCATGCAAACATATTGTGACTGGTGACCTTGATGTGGTGAGTGATAAGGATCTGAAATTACTCCTGATGAAGGGACCCAAATATAGAGAGCCAAGAAGAATAAATCTGAAGGCCGACCAGAAGATAGTCCTGTCTGCATTGGAACAGTACGTTATTGATTGGTCTAACCGAGAAAAAGTTGAACCTACAGTACTCGCTGATTGGCTGGACCTCACCAAGAGCAAGGTCGTTGAAACAATCCGCCATATTGACAGAAGTACTCTCCCCCAAGCAAAACAAGTTCTGAGAAACCTCAATTCGCAAGAAGTTCTAGCAAATCTCCAGAGTAAATTCGTCATAGTCCCAGCAGACAAAGCTCCGAATAATATAATATTCATATGTAAATATTACTATTAACAGGTGCTGGTTAAAGAATTGAGTGTAGACATATCTTCATCAAATACGTCTACTTACTCTCAAACTGCATTTACTCTGGAAGATTTATTTAACAATCACAAAACGTTTCTCAGGGAAAGAGGTATTTGTCTTCCAACCAATCATAACGACATACCAAAAGTATACTGGACTCCCAAAATGCATAAATCACCATACAAAGCTAGATTCATAGCTGGTTCTAGAAGCTGCACCACCAAGCTTCTTTCAACCCTATTGACGAGGGCCCTTCAGGAGGTAAAAAGCATTTTGGGAAAGGTATTGCGCCACTATTTCTAAGAACTCTGGCGTTGAATGTATGTGGATATTGAAAAACTCAAAATGTCTTACGGAAGAACTTGATGCTAAAGGTCACATACCGTACAGACATGTATCCACATGGGATTTCTCGACTCTCTATACTACAATCCCTCATCAGGACCTTATTGACCGTCTAAGTTCATTAATAGTATCCGTGTTCAAGAAAACTGATCGTAGATATATTAATGTCGGAAGCCATAAAGCATTCTTTAGCTCGACTACGTACAAGAGATATCATTCATGGGATGTTTCTTTGTTTATAGAGTTGCTTGAATTTCTCATTAAAAATATCTATTTGAAATTTGGCAACACAATATATCAGCAGCATATAGGTATTCCAATGGGTACTAATTGTGCACCCCTGTTGGCTGACCTGTATCTGTTCTCTTATGAATATGACTATATGCAGGCGCTTTCAAAAACCGATCCATTCAAAGCCCGTTCCTTCTCATTCACCAAACGCTATATAGACGATCTTCTCGCTGTGGATAATCGCTATATAAATGACGCAGTGAAGGATATATATCCACCTTCACTGGATTTGAAGGAAACTACAGATAGCCCTACAGGCACATCTTATTTAGATCTCTATCTCTATAAAAATGAAGCGGCATTCTCTCTCGTCGACTTTATGACAAAAGAGATGATTACAATTTCGACATCGTAAACTATCCCTTTCTGGATAGTAATATTCCAGTGGGACCTGCATATGGCGTATACATATCTCGCTTAGTAGCATTTGCTAGATCCTGTGTTAAATGTGATGATTTTAATCAACGTCACAAAACATTGTTGCAGAAACTTATAAAACAGGGCTATTCCACCAAGCGCCTCCACTCAAAGTTTCTCAAATTTGGCGATACATATCGCATGCTGATAGCAAAATACGAACGTAGCGTGCAAGATCTATGGCGCTACGTTTCGTAACTTGTGTCTAATTCCGCTTAACCCGGGGCTAGGAGCCGTATGAACCCATGTACTTCAAGATCCTCATGGTACTCATATGAACAGTCACAATCAAAGCGTGACTGAGATACATCTTTTTTTAGATGACGACTCTATAACGAATATTATGGATTAAGAATACTGATCAGCGATACGGATTTGATATTTTTGGAACATCATGATGTCTTGCCGGCATCATTGAAAACTGTTGACCGCTTCTCTCTTGCAGGAAACAAGCCTATGTTTATGTATACTATGATTGTCTTTTTGAATTTGGTGCTAATACTGTTATGTGGAAAATGGAATAGGTCTTTGGATTATGGACGCGGATATTCTCTAATAGACGACGGCTGGATTATGAATGACGGACTTGACGCTTGTAATGTATACTATTGGGTGTGTTAGATAAACCCACTAAATAATTTAAAGTGATATGATCGTGAATCATCGAACTATTAAACTTTCGCCAACGATGGCTGCGATGCCTCCGTTGATGGGGTTTAAATAGCTGCGTAATGTTGGATATATTTGAACGGCGGTTTGTAGCATTGCCGAACCCACTGACATTATCATTTAAACCAAACGGAAACACCGACCCAAGTTCTAGCATCCAGAATAATTCCCGCTCTCGGATTTTTCTCTCAAATCCAAAGGGGGAGTCATTGGTAAATGGATAGACGACGTCTATGATCTGAATACTAAAGTTAACCCAGCCATGGTCAGGTCCAGAAAAATGCTTACCTATGAGCAATTGTTTTATCCTAACGGATTTTCTGTGACCGTTCACCCTAAGAGGGAGTCTTTGGGTGGTCTTGCCAACATACTGTTGACCACACTTCTTACAGGAAACTAAATACAGTTTGTAGTACAACAATTAAGATCAACATACGAGATAACAGAATATGAGTTACCAGTTAGCGTGGAACTAAATGAAGCTGAAGTATTAAACAGTGGAGTTCCCGAGAGTATGCAAGCAGTGTTTGTGTGAGCTCTGTGAAATACTTTTGAAAGTCTACGGTGTTGGTGAGGCCTCCTTAGATTATTATACTGGAGTATGCCTCCAAAACAGCCAACATTAAATTCAAGGACGAGGAGTGGAAAAATAGTGGAATATTTTGAACAATCGGAAAATCTGGCTGAGAAAAATACCGAGAAGGACGTACCGAGAGAAGGGACAAACATGGCGGACAATTTTGAAGAATTCATGCGGAAGTCCGTAAGTGACATTCAATTCTCACTCAACAAAGTGATCAATCAAAAACACGACTTTCTCGATAGGCTGGTTGTCGTTGAACGAAATCAGACGAAACTTGGAGAAAGTATTTCCCATACAGATTTGGACGTGCAATCCTTGAAAGAAAACATGAAAACAGAAATAGCAGAAGTCAAAAAAAGTGAAAAAGAGAGTAGACCTTCTCGAAATTAAAAACAAAAGCTTCAAAGAAAGAGTACTTGACCACGAGAGACGTGATCGGTCATTCAATTTCAGATTCGGGGGAATACCAGAGACGACTGAAGAAAACTGCGTTACGCTGATAAAAAATGTTATCGAAAACGAGCTAAAGCTGCCCAAATGCTTTATCGAAAATGTGCACAGAACAGGGGAGAAGAGACCAGGACAGAAACGCCATATTATTGCAAGATTTCTACTACGACCAGTGCGACGAGAAGTGCTATTCACAGCGAAGTCCGTGCTGAAGTACAGGGATATTTTTGTCACAGGGGAACTGATACCTGAGGACAGGAGAAAAAAGAGCCAACTTCGGGACGTAATGGACAAATTCTACAGGCAGGGGAAGAAAGTCAGATTCACAAAAGGGAAACTTTGTCGACGGTAAGGAGGTGGTGACGAAGGAAAATGACGAGTGAGTCCTTGTGAAAATTACCACGGCAAGTATATATTTGAACGGAAATACTTGTTTTCGACACCGTAGAGCCCTTCAATGAACAGACGGGATCAGATTAGGTATGTGTGCTTTGTGTTTACCAAGTGAAATGACATATATCAGTGTATATACAGCTTGTCTTGTGCAAAATTGGTGGACAGTACTGAACAACAAGTCCAATTTGAGTCACTCGGCAACAGACTGTATTTGACACACACATAGCTTCACAAGTACAGCAACAACAGTTCAGTATTGATGTAAGTAGGCACCATAGCCGGTTGACATTAAATTGTACATTGCATAACTGAAATCTCAATTCACTATGCTGATTGAAGAGGGACGTGTGTCATTATTTCTCTTCCTTTATGAATGCAAACTGATGAAGCGTCTTTTCGTTTGCTTTTACCTTTGAAGAAATTTCTTCTGCAGCTTCGTCCAGTGGCAGAAGTGATTCTGCTGCTACTTGTAAAGGACAACGCTTGGAATGTGAACATGTTCCTGTCGTCGAATCCGTTGTAGACACGAACGGACGCTTTGTTGAATACATCTGAACAGGTTTGTACTCTTGTTCATCTTCTACGTCGACTTCTGCATCTGCTTCCATGTACTCTACGTATTGCGCATTTGCACTCACAGTTTTCCATCTGGTTATACCGTGGCTGCTGTCATGTGTTAATGGTTCAAATGTTATTACCGCAACTGATATGTCGTCGTACTTCCCATGTTTTGCCCTTGCCTCGTTTTTGGCGTAAGAGGAAATCACTTGAGCTGTATGAGAGGCAAGATTCTGTGGTTGCATCAGCTTCTCCGGTACGTCTACCCCAACTCTAATGGAGTTCTAATGCAAAATTAGGCCATACAAATATTGTACGGGTCAGGGCGATAGTCGTGTAGAAGTTTCACATCGTGGCGTGATCAACAACAGAAATTAGGCCTGATGGCATCTCGTTTCCAGACGATGGCGCCTTTCCTATGAACAAAATTTTACTGCATTTTTTGGAGAAAGGGTGTTTTTCGACCTTCCCCGATTTCGACCAAAATTTCACCCTAGACTCACTTTCGGGTGCTGAATGGGAAAACGAACGTTTGCTTCCCTGCGAAATAAGTAGAAACCCTGCCGTTTTTCATATATTTTTTTGGAAAAAGCAAATTTCAAATAAAGGGACAAAAGTCGACTTACAGCTAAATCGACTTTATCCACTACATTGTGGCATTTGCTTTTTTTCCAAAATTTGGCCAATTCTACAGGGTTTCTAATAATTGGCCAGCAGAAACATTCTACGGGTCGATGTGTAATAGGTGTCGAAGATTCGGATCCATAGATCGAAAATTGTAGAAATGACAGTTACATGTTTAGAAATGTTCATTATTATGCATTTATTTATTCTGCAAACCATAATGATAATTGTTTGCCAAATAGGGTTCAGGTCAGACTACCTGACCAAAGTAATATCGAGGGCGCTGAACACGATGGCAGTGTCCGCTAAGCCGTATCACATTGCACTTCCGGTCAGAAATGGAGGTCGAATTATTTCCCTGGCCCTTTTTATTCATAGGCTTTCCTTTTTGGCTGTGGTTTGGCCAAAACGTGACCTCCCTCCGCAATTTTCCGTAGAACGAATGTAAACAACCTTGCCTATAACGTGTAGAAATTTCTGGTGCCTAGGTAAAATATTTCTACAAAAAATAGGCCTTTACCTAAGTGCAAATGTTATAATATTACACATGTATAGGAGATGAGATATGTCAGGATAACTTCTTATATTCAGAGGGACTGATCTATAACTTCTATATGTATTACGCACAAACCCGTAGAATGTTTCTATGTCGAAATATAACAAAACGCTTTCCAATTGGCGACATTTGGGCGAAAAAGCAAATTTCGGACTTGGGGGACAAGCCGATTTGCAAGGTTTTTTCGTGTAACTCGATTTGTCCCGGCAACTGAGATTTCCGTTTTGGCAAAAATTTCGCCAATTCGACAGGGTTTCGTTATATTTCGCCATAGAAACATTCTACGGGTTTCCGCGTAATAGATATAGAAGTTTCAGATGCATAGGTCACGAATGATAGAAATGGGAGTTGCATATTCATGATTTCATGAATGGGCATTTATTTTGAATTGACAGACTTTTGTTTTTGTCTGTGGTTTCGCGAAAACAAGGCAGAATGCCATACTTTTCTGGGAAATAAAAGCAAATGACCCCCTTTAATAGGTGTAGAAATTTCGTGCGCCTTGGACAAATAGTTCTATGAAATATTTGCCTTGAGCAAATGCAAAAGTTATAACATTATACATGTCTGGGAAATGTGATATGTTAAGATATCTTCCTTAATTACAAAGGGATCAATCTGAAATTTCAATATCATATTCATGACATGCTCCTGAATGTTCATATGGCCTAATGTAACGAAACCCTGACGAATTGGCGAAACTTTGACGAAAAAGTAAATGTCAAAATTTAGCGGACAAATTTTTAGTTACTTGTAGCCTGGTAACTCGAGTTTGTTCGTTCAATTTTGTCATTTCCTGTTAATGCAAAGTTATAACATATACATGTATGGGAAATGTGATATGTTAGGATATATACCTTAATTTCAAAGGGATCAATCTGAAAGTTCAGTATGATATTACTGCAAATGTAAATGTATGCCCAGTCTACAAAAAAGATAGTAAGCAGCTAGTTGAGAACTATAGACCCACCATTTCCTTGAACTGTTCTATTTCTAATTTCATAGAAAAGTTAGTCTTCATGAAACTTTATGAATTTTGTGTCATTAATAATATCTTAACGTCAAAGAATTCTGGATTCAAACCAGGAGATGGCACAATTAATAAGTTAATAAAAATAGTCCATGAAACCTATGTTTCTGGACAGTGGAAAAGATGTATGCATGGTATTTCTCGACGTTAGTAAAGCATTTGACAAGGCATGGCATAAAGGATTAATACATAAGCTTAAGTCAATAGGGATAGGGTCAATTGCTGGTCTGGCTACAAGATTATCTATCTAATAGATGAATACGTGTAACTATAGAGGGTAAGTCATCAGAATACATTCCAATTAATGTTGGTGTGCCTCAAGGGTCAGTACTTGGTCCATTACTATATTTGATCTATGTTAACAATATTGTTGACGACCTTGAGTGTGAAGCTAACTTGTTTGCGGATGATACATCCATATCAACACCAATAGAAGATAAATGTGCAGCTGAAATTAGGATTTTGAGGGACTTAAATCGTCTTTCCCTGTGGGCCAAGCAGTGGCTTGTTAACTTCAATGGAGCGAAATCTGTATCTTTATTTGTTAGTATTAAATTGGATCCATTGTATGGGTTTAATATAACCCTTGATGATATACCCCTCCGTAAATTAAACGAGCAGAAACATCTAGGTCTTATCTTTAACAATAAATTCTCATGGTCCGACCATATCGATTATATCCGAGAAAATGCTAGCAAAACTTTATAAGTGCTCAAAAGGTCTCGATTGATCTTACCAAGAGTTTCCTAATTAACGAATATAAGGTACTCGTCAGACCAATACTTGATTATGGCGATGTTATATATGACACATGTAGCAAGAAGGACAGTGATTCGTTAGAAAAAGTTCAACGCCATGCTGCCTTACTTTGTACTGGTGGGTTTCGGCTTACAAAAATGGAAACCTTCTTGAGCGAAGTTGGTTGGTCAAGTCTGAAAAATCGACGATACCTGCGAAGAATGCATCTATTATTTAAAGTTAAAAATAATCTCACCCCTAAGTACCTTTCATCTTTATGTCCATCAAATGTATCGAAGGTAACCGGTCGATGTCTCAGAAATGAGGACCATATTAATACGATTTACACCAGAACTGAATCCTTGCGAAATTCATTCTTTCCTAAAACAATCAGAGATTGGAATAATCTCCCAGCAAATATTAGAAATTCAAACCCGCTAAATTGCTTTAAGAGAGAACTTCAACTCGTCAACATAGTTGAAAATAATCCGTTATATTCGTGTTCATATGGTCATGCAGTTACAAACCACTGTAGAATGAGAATGGGACTGAGCCATCTGCATTATCAGTTATATCAACACATTATCATATTATATAATTGTCACATTGCTCACAAAAATAGTTACCATAATTAGTCCTGTTGTACATTACACAATGTATCTAGACCTCTTATCAGATCATTTAGTAAGCATTATACCGCGAGGTGATCAACTGTTTTCATTGGAACACAATAAAAACATTTTGATGCAGTTTTTAAATACATCAATGTAACTGGATAATCCGTTATATTCGTATTCATAGGGTCATGCAGTTACAAACCACTGTAGAATGAGAATGGGACTGAGCCATCTGCATTATCAGTTATATCAACACAATATCATATTATATAAAAATTGTCACATGTGTGGTTTTCATTACAAATCAACCAAACATTATTTTCTCTATTGTCCAAGGTTTGCTGACCCGCATCAAGTCCTGCTCACAAAAATAGTTACCATAATTAGTCCTGGTGTACATTACACAAGGTATCTAGACCCCTTATCAGATCATTTAGTGAATATTATACTGCGAGGTGATCGATTGTTTTCACTGGAACAGAACAAAAACATTTTTGATACAGTTTTTAAATACATAAATGTAACTGGATAATCCGTTATATTCGTATTCATATGGTCATGCAGTTACACACCACTGTAGAATGAGAACGGGACTGAGTCATCTGCATTATCAGTTATATCAACACAATATCATATTATATGACAATTGTCACATGTGTGGTTTTCATTACGAATCAACCAAACATTATTTTCTCTATTGTCCAAGGTTTGCTGCCCCGCGTCAAGTCCTGCTCACAAAAATAGTTACCATAATTAGTCCTGGTGTACATTACACAAGGTATCTAGACCCCTTATCAGATCATTTAGTGAATATTATACTGCGAGGTGATCAATTGTTTTCACTGGAACAGAACAAAAACATTTTTGATACAGTTTTTGAATACATAAATGTAACTGGATAATCCGTTATATTCGTATTCATATGGTCATGCAGTTACACACCACTGTAGAATGAGAATGGGACTGAGCCATCTGCATTATCAGTTATATCAACACAATATCATATTATATAAAAATTGTCACATGTGTGGTTTTCATGACGAATCAACCAAACATTATTTTCTCTATTGTCCAAGGTTTGCTGCCCTGCGTCAAGTCCTGCTCACAAAATAGTTACTGTCGTTAGTCCTGGTGTACATTACACAATGTATCTAGACCTCTTATCAGATCATTTAGTAAATATTTTACTGCGAGGTGATAAATTGTTTTCATTGAAACAGAACAAAAAACATTTTTGATGCAGTTTTTGAATACATAATTGTAACTGGATAATCCGTAATATTCGTATTCATATGGTCATGCAGTTACACACCACTGTAGAATGAGAATGGGACTGAGCCATCTGCATTATCAGTTGTATCAACACAATATCATATTATAAAAAATTGTCACATGTGTGGTTTTCATTACGAATCAACCAAACATTATTTGCTCTATTGTCCAAGGTTTGCTGCCCCGCATCAAGTCCTGCTCACAAAAATAGTTACAATAATTAGTCCTGGTGTACATTACACTATGTATCTAGACCTCTTATCAGATCATTTAGTAAATATTATACTGCGAGGTGATAAATTGTTTTCATTGAAACAGAACAAAAAACATTTTTGATGCAGTTTTTGAATACATAAATGTAACTGGATAATCCGTTATATTCGTATTCATATGGTCATGCAGTTACAAACCACTGTAGAATGAGAACGGGACTGAGAGTAGTATACGAGTCCTGATGGAAGTGGACCAATCAGAATTGAGAACGAAAGTAGGTCAAGTATGACGCGTTTGACGTCATCGTATGACGTCACTGGGGTCGGGGTCACGTGAAAGTAGGTCAAGGTCGTCCCGCTGTCACTTAGGTCACTTATGACGCATTTGACGTCATTGTGTGACGTAATTAGGTTGTGGTCGTAAGAAACCGGTTTAAATTATGTAATAATGTTACGTAATTAGGTCATAGCGTGCAAGATCTATGGCGCTACGTTTCGTAACATGTGTCTAATTCCGCTTAACCCGGGGCTAGGGGCCGTATGAGCCCATGTACTTCAAGATCTTCATGGTACTCATATGAACAGTCACAATCAAAGCGTGACTGAGGTACATCATTTTTAGATGACGTCTCTATAACGAATATTATGGATTAAGAATACTGATCAGCGATACGGATTTGATATTTTGGAACATCATGATGTCTTGCCGGCATCATTGAAAACTGTTGACCGCTTCTCTCTTGCAGGAAACATGTTTATGTATACTTTTGTCTCTTTGAATTTGGTGCTAATACTGTTATATGGAAATGGAATAGGTCTTTGGATTATGGACGCGGATATTCTCTAATGGACGACGGCTGGATTATGAATGACGGACTAGACGCTTGTAATGTAAGAAACCGGTTTAAATGGTGTCAGCCCCTTTGTTAGCTGCTCCTTTGTTAGCTACCAATAAAAACATCACGTGACCCTTTGACGGCTAATAGGATAAAAGGCGAACATTCGTTTCTCACAGGCCACTGGCGCACGAAGGTGCGTTTTTACGTATTTGGTCGATCTCCTGTCTCGGTATACAATGGATGACGAGAAAGCATTTGACGAAGGTAAGTTCGTATTATCAATCATTTCTTTGAGCACAAGCAGTTCGTTTCTTAAGCCTAGGTTTATGTATACTATGATTGTCCTTTTGAATTTGGTGCTAATACTGTTATGTGGAAAATGGAATAGGTCTTTGGATTATGGACGCGGATATTCTCTAATGGAAGACGGCTGGATTATGAATGACGGACTAGACGCTTGTAATTTCATATATTATAGACTGACACAACGCAATGTATTAGAGTAGATGCCATGAATAGTTAACCGACGGTGCGTATATAGTTAACTGACCGTACGGGTTAAAACCGTGTACATCGTATTACAAGCGTCTAGTCCGTCATTCATAATCCAGCCGTCGTCCATTAGAGAATATCCGCGTCCATAATTGTCACAGTCTACCGAACATCTATTGACCTTGTCGGGGCGTAACGGTCCATTACACTTTAGCGATCTCCTTTGATACGTGTCGGTGCACACTGAAACGACATTCTTTCTTGGATTTTCTTACTCTAAACCAGTTGGATAATTTAGGTTTATTATTTATTATGCCTTTAGTATATAAATGGGGAGAATTTCTGTTAAATACTGGTCATACCCACGGTGTGTATATAGTTAACTGACAGTACGGGTTAAAACCGTGTACATCGTATTGTCACAGTCTACCGAACATCTATTGACCTTGTCGGGGCGTAACGGTCCATTACACTTTAGCGATCTCCTTTGATACGTGCCGGTGCACACTGAAACGACATTCTTTCTTGGATTTTCTTACTCTAAACCAGTTGGATAATATAGGTTTATTATTTATTATGCCTTTAGTATATAAATGGGGAGAATTTCTGTTAAATACTGGTCAGACCCACGGATGCGTGTATAGTTAACTAACTGTGCGCGATAAATTATATGCATCTCATTGTCACAGCCGACCGCACATCTATTACTGCAATGACCCTGCACACACGCACACACACACATAGGTTTGCTTCTTGTGTAAATTGGCGCCTATTGTAGTCCAGTCCCTTTGAACTCTGGCCGTTGATAGCTTGTTATTCGTTCCGTGTCACCATGGTACCTCGATTAACTGTAACACGGGGTGTTTTAAACACTTGTATCTATACTATAGATGGCGAGACACCCTTATTTGTGGTTAATGTCTCTGTTCCCCAGAAAACTATTGTCTGTGACTTCTGTAGGCAAACTTAAAAAAGCCGTACACACCTGTCTCGCCGTATATCGGGTTAACGGGGGAAACGGTCAACTCTCTTATTACCTCAATTATTTAAGAACTCTAAAAAATTAAAAGGTATAGGAAATTAAAAGCTACAAGTTCAATCTTGTATTATATTACTACAGATACTACACATATTTCATTGGATAGAAGGTGGCTGAAAGAAAGAAGAACACAACTACGGTTGTTAAAGTTCAAAGTATATATTTATTCATACAAATTAATTTAGTAATACCAGTTTCAAAACGGAAATACAAACTGAGAAACCTTAGTACCCAAACGTCAATTTCATTTCCATAACCCTGTGAAAGAGCTGATGGTATATCGATAACGAATGCAACGGCACGCCCTGGTGGCGAAATCAACTAATCGAAGGATTTGACCGGTTGTCTTGTGTACTCGCGCGGTAAAAGTCTGTTTATCAAGAATTTACGCATCTCAACGGCAGACTCTTCTGCTTCATCGTCTGATGAGTCGTCTTCCTCACGCATCCGTTTCTTTGTCGCCATTACTTTCTGATGAATCGGGTGCTTCCGTAGTTCTCTCCATAGCCTTAAATTATAGACGTAGATATTTCGGAACCTTGTCTGTATTCTTGGTAAAAGCTTGTCATATGCCATCTGATGAGCAGTTGGTTCATCCATTCCCTCTTTTTCGTAAACTTCCGCAATGTCGTTTATATCGGATTCATGATCATCAATCGCTTTAGCCACGAAGACATCCCACAAACACACGTCATTCTCGACATCATCGTTATCACCATCATCATCATCATCATCATCATTCGTAACTTCTCCGTCATCATTATCGTCGTCACAATTACCTTCATCATCCCCATCATAGTTGTCATCATCATAATCATCATCATCGGCGTCAGTAGCGTCGATATCATTTTGATCATCATGCATTAGACGCATATGTCTGACCATACTATCGCGACGAGAGAATGTCTTCTGACAGAACGGACATGAACTCGACATGGTTCACGGTCAGAGGTCGAATACGGACTGTGGCTAATACTGTACAAACGATCTTATATGACCACACACACACACACACACACACACACACACACACACACCCACACACACACACACACGCGCACACACACACACACGCACACAGACGTGCGAAAGGTGTCAAGCGGGGACACGCGTACAAACCCCCCCAAATGGGGACTTCGTTATTATTGACTTTCCGAGGCTCTTATTTCAATGCTGCGTGGAGAACAGCATTCTGATTGTCCTCTGCTATTGAGATTTGCACCGCGGCTGAATCTACTACACATGACATTTTCCAGTAAAACCGGGGACACACGCGATACACACGCCATAGCCCTTTAACAGCACAATTGGGGACATCTGGTGTATCTACAATGTATAGCAACTGAGGACATTTTGTGTATCTGATATGCCTATTAACTGGGGACTTGGTGCAATTGGAACGTACCACCCAAGTGGGGATTTAGGTCGGTTGTCAAACTTTCAACCCAGTGCTCCATTGGCGATTCCAAACAAAACCCTGAGCGCATTACGGTTGCAGTTTGAAATAAGGCGGCCATTGATGTTCCAACAATACATATTATTTCTCTACTAATCCGGATTATAAGCAAGTGAAACAGATCAAGGATACATCATACAACTGAGACACGTAAATCTACTGACCCAATAAACGCCAATATTGCGTATTCATTTTCAAATTATCTGTTTTATCACAAATACATCTAACCTCTCATTCGACAAGGAGTCCGACAGTGACCTTATAATCTCAAATTAGCTTTACTTGAGAAGCGGTCAACTTACGAGGCCCAAGCTACTTCACAGTTTTCAAAAAAATTTGCCGATGGATACGTTCAGGAGTACTAGAATTCTTTCCTCATCGTGCCTTCATTTGTACAAGTCACTTAGAAGATATTGGTAAACCACACGACTCACAATGCCGATATCGCAAGGATCGTTGAGTGTCTGGCATGTTTCGTCTTAAATCTGCAATTGATTATCATATTAATTAAAATACGCCTCTTTTGCCAAGACAAAGGATTGCAGTGTAAGGCAAAAGTAACTGGTACAGTCTATACTGCATCGTCAAATCCGTGTATTATTATCCTTCTTCGTGTGTCAGATTGAATAGCGGTATTGCCGAGTTTCCCATCTCGACAAAGAGTGTTACAAAGGTTTCATAATGTAGTTTTCCGAGATATCTTTCACAAAATCTGGTGGAAAGAATAATAATTATAATAATAAAACACTAATAAGAGCCCAAGGGCTTGGCCCTTGCTGAAATATTCCAACAGCTGACGAAGCAATTGACAACTTCTACCAGGCCTTTGTGCCATTTTGATACTAAACTGAATAAACCTAAGTCAGTTTCTGTGTCGTCAAATATATACATGAATGCGAATGCCTCCTTTGTATAGTCAGTGTTTCTGTACTGTCCGTTCAATAGAGTAACTTATGCATGTCCCCAGATGTGTAGTCAGTTCATATGTAGTCAATTCAGTTCATGTCCCCAGTTATATGGTCTTTTTCCATGCAGTCAACTCATACATGTACACGTGAATGTCCCCATTTGTCCAGCCAGCTTCTATGCAATCAGTCCACTACATGTATATGTCCCCACTTGCATAGTTTGTTTCTATGCAGTCATCCAGTACATGCGAACGTCTCCTGTTGTATAGCAGGTTTCAGTGCAATCAGATTAGTGCATGTTCCCATGTGAATGTCCCCATTTGTATAGCCAGTTTCTATGCAATCAGTCCATTACATGTATATGTTCCCAGTTGCATAGTCTGTTTCTATGCAGTCATCCAGTACATGCGAACGTCCCCTGTTGTATAGCCAGTTTCAGTGCAGTCAGATTAGTGCATGTTCCCATGTGAATGTCCCCATTTGTATAGCCAGCTTCTATGCAATCAGTCCATTACATGTATGTGTCCCCTGTTGCATAGTCTGTTTCTATGCAGTCATCCAGTACATGCGAACGTCCCCATTTGTATAGCCAGTTTCTATGCAATCAGTCCACTACATGTCCTCAGTTGTATAGCCAGTTTCAATGCAGTCAGATTAGTGCATGTTCCCATGTGAATGTCCCCATTTGTATAGCCAGCTTCTATGCAATCAGTCCATTACATGTATATGTCCCCAGTTGCATAGTCCGTTTCTATGCAGTCATCCAGTGCATGCGAATGTCCCCTGTTGTATAGCCAGTTTCAATGCAGTCAGATTAGTGCATGTTCCCATGTGAATGTCCCCATTTGTATAGCCAGTTTCTATGCAATCAGTCTACTACATGTATATGTGCCCAGTTGCCTAGTCCGTTTCTATGCAGTCATCCAGTGCATGCGAATGTCCCCTGTTGTATAGCCAGTTTAAGTGCAGTCAGATTAGTGCATGTTCCCATGTGAATGTCCCCATTTGTATAGCCAGCTTCTATGCAATCAGTCCACTACATATATGTCCCCAGTTGCATAGTCTGTTTCTATGCACTCATCCAGTGCATGTGAATGTCCCCTGTTGTATAGCCAGTTTCAGTGCAGTCAGATTAGTGCATGTTCCCATGTGAATGTCCCCATTTGTATAGCCAGCTTCTACGAATCAGTCCACTACATGTATATGTCCCCAGTTGGATAGTCTGTTCCTATGCAGTCATCCAGTACATGCGAATGTCCCCTGTTGTATAGCCAGTCTCAGTGCAGTCAGATTAGTGCATGTTCCATTTGAATGTCCCCATTTGTACAGCCAGCTTCTATGCAATCAGTTCACTACATGCATACGTCCCCAGTTGCATAGTCTGTTTCTATGCAGTCATCCAGTACATGCGAACGTCTCCTGTTGTATAGCAGGTTTCAGTGCAGTCAGATTAGTGCATGTTCCCATGTGAATGTCCCCATTTGTATAGCCAGCTTCTATGCAATCAGTCCATTACATGTGTATGTCCCCATGCAGTTGCATAGTCTGTTTCTATGCAGTCATCCAGTACATGCGAATGTCCCCTGTTGTATAGCCAGTTTCAATGCAGTTACATTAATGCATGTTCCCACGTGAATGTCCCCATTTGTATAGCCAGTTTCTATGCAATCAGTCCACTACATGTATATGTCCCCAGTTGCATAGTCCGTTTCTATGCAGTCATCCAGTGCATGCGAATGTCCCCTGTTGTATAGCCAGTTTCAATGCAGTCAGATTAGTGCATATTCCCAAGTGAATGTCCTCATTTGTATAGCCAGCTTCTATGCAATCAGTCCACTACATGTATATGTCCTCAGTTGCATAGTCTGTTCCTATGCAGTAATCCAGTACATGCGAATGTCCCCTGTTGTATAGCCAGTCTCAGTGCAGTCAGATTAGTGCATGTTCCATTTAAATGTCCCCATTTGTACAGCCAGCTTCTATGCAATCAATGTTCACTACATGCATACGTCCCCAGTTGCATAGTCTGTTTCTATGCAGTCAGTGCAGTACATGTTATATAAATGTCCTCAGTTGTCAGTTTCCTATGCAGTCAGTCTAGTATATGTCCCCAGATGTATAGCAAGTTTCTTTGCAGTCATTTTAGTACATGTGAATGTCCCAGTTTTATACTCAGTTTCTATGCTGTTAGTCTAGTACATGTGCAAGTCCCAGATTGCAGGCTCCGGTACTATGCAGGCTCCGGTACATCTCAAGATCGGCTTTTCTTGAAACTCGACTACTTAGATAAAGGACTGGACATCATTAATTTACCTCGAATCCTGAATGATCCAGAGGTACGCAAGGCTGTACCAAACTATTTTAAGTTCACAGAACCTCCTTGCATTTCATATAAGTACACTAAATCTATAGCCACCAAAATATTCAATTACTCCAATGCTGTCAAGGAATTTGACTGGAACTTATACGCGTCAGGAGGCTATAGTTGTGATTGTGAATTGTCGAACTTTATCTATACACCATGCAAACATATTGTGACTGGTGACCTTGATATGGTGAGTGATAAGGATCTGAAATTACTCCTGATGAAAGGACCTAAATATAGAGAGCCGAGAAGAATAAATCTGAAGGCCGACCAGAAGATAGTCCTCTCTGCATTAGAACAGTACGTTATTGATTGGTCTAAGCGAGAAAAAGTTGAACCTACAGTACTCGCTGATTGGCTGGACTTCCCCAAGAACAAGGTCCTTGAAACAATCCGCCATATTGACAGAAATACTCTTCCCCAAGCAAAACAAGTACTGAGAAACCTCAATTCGCAAGAAGTTCTAGCAAATCTCCAGAGTAATTCGTCATAGTACCAGCAGACAAAGGACCTAAATATAGAGAGCCGAGAAGAATAAATCTGAAGGCCGACCAGAAGATAGTCCTGTCTGCATTAGAACAGTACGTTATTGATTGGTCTAAGCGAGAAAAAGTTGAACCTACAGTACTCGCTGATTGGCTGGACCTCACCAAGAACAAGGTCCTTGAAACAATCCGCCATATTGACAGAAATACTCTTCCCTAAGCAAAACAAGTACTGAGAAACCTCAATTCGCAAGAAGTTCTAGCAAATCTCCAGAGTAAATTCGTCATAGTACCAGCAGACAAAGCTCCGAATAATATAATATTCATATGTAAATATTACTATTACCAGGTGCTGGTTAAAGAATTGAGTGTAGACATATCTTCATCAAATACGTCTACTTACTCCCAAACTGCATTTGCTCTGGAAGATTTATTTAACAATCACAAAAAGTTTCTCAGGGAAAGAGGTATTTGTCCTCCAACCAATCATAACGACATACCAAAGATATACTGGACTCCCAAAATGCATAAATCACCATACAAAGCTAGATTCATAGCTGGTTCTAGAAGCTGCACCACCAAGCTTCTTTCAACCCTATTGACGAGGGCCCTTCAGGAGGTAAAAGCATTTTGGGAAAGGTATTGCGCCACTATTTCTAAGAACGCTGGCGTTGAATGTATGTGGATATTGGAAAACTCAAAATGTCTTACGGAAGAACTTGATGCTAAAGGCCCCATACCGTACAGACATGTATCCACATGGGATTTCTCGACTCTCTATACTACAATCCCTCATCAGGACCTTATTGACCGTATAAGTTCATTAATAGTATCTGTGTTCAAGAAAACTGATCGTAGATATATTAATGTCGGAAACCATAAAGCATTCTTTAGCTCGACTACATACAATAGATATCATTCATGGGATGTTTCTTTGTTTATAGAGTTGCTTGAATTTCTCATTAAAAATATCTATGTGAAATTTGGCAACACAATATATCAGCAGCATATAGGTATTCCAATGGGTACTAATTGTGCACCCCTGTTGGCTGACTTGTATCTGTTCTCTTATGAATATGACTATATGCAGGCGCTTTCAAAAACCGATCCATTCAAACCCGTTCCTTCTCATTCACCAAACGCTATATAGACGATCTTCTCGCTGTGGATAATCGCTATATAAATGAAGCAGTGAAGGATATATATCCACCTTCACTGGATCTGAAGGAAACTACAGATAGCCCTACAGGCACATCTTATTTAGATCTCTATCTCTACAAAAATGAAGCGGGCATTCTCTCTCGTCGAATTTATGACAAAAGAGATAATTACAATTTCGACATCGTAAACTATCCCTATCTGGATAGTAATATTCCAGTGGGACCTGCATATGGCGTATACATATCTCGCTTAGTAGCATTTGCTACATCCTGTGTTAAATGTGATGATTTTAATCAACGTCACAAAACATTGTTGCAGAAACTTATAAAACGGCTATTCCACCAAGCGCCTCCACTCAAAGTTTCTCAAATTTGGCGATACATATCGCATGCTGATAGCAAAGTACGAACGTAGCGTGCAAGATCTATGGCGCTACGTTTCGTAACTTGTGTCTAATTCCGCTTAACCCGGGGCTAGGGGCCGTATGAACACATGTACTTCAATATCCTCATGGTACTCATATGAACAGCCACAATCAAAGCGTGATCTGAGATACATCTTTTTGGATAACGACTCTAAAACGAATATTACGGATTAAGAATACTGGATCAGCGATACGGATTTGATATTTTGGAACATCATGATGTCTTGCCGGCATCATTGGAAACCATCAGACACCGCTTCTCTCTTGCAGGAAACAAGCCTATGTTTATGTATACATACTGTGATTGTCTTTTTGAATTTGGTGCTAATACTGTTATATGGAAAATGGAATAGGTCTTTGGATTATGGACGCGATATCCTCTAATGGACGACGGCTGGATTATGAATGACGGACTAGACGCTTGTAATTTTAACCTGTGTATGCCTGGATTCTGCTGGTGGACAAGTTGTCCCCGAGGCCGGGCCCCTGCACAGCCTACAATCATAATGAGCACAACTATAAGAAAAAATATGAAGACAGACCCGAGGAACTTTAGTGCAGGTTCCTCGGCCGAGTCTCTAATAGTTCGAAATGCACTAAGACCTTTTTCAATCCAATTGACAGATATATTTCTGACAGCAAAGCAAGGCCACGACATCAAACCTTGTAATACAGCGCTTGATGATTGTTTAGCACCGAATTCTACATGTAATAATTTCAAAATTTCTAAGTGTGGACATCGAGGATGTCTCACGTGTCCACTCTTTAATACTTCAGCTTCATTTAGTTCCGCGTTAACTGGTAACTCATATTCTGTTAACTCGTATGTTGATCTTAGTTGTTCTACTAAAAACTGTATTTATTTAGTTTCCTGTAAGAAGTGTGGTCAACAGTATGTTGGCAAGACCACCCAAAGACTCCATCTGAGGGTGAACGGTCACAGAAAATCCGTTAGGAAAAAGCAATTGCTCATAGGTAAGCATTTTTCTGGACCCGACCACGGTTGGGACAACTTTAGTATTCAGATCATAGACGTTGTCTATCCATCTACTAAGGATTCCCCTTTTGGATTTGAGAGAAAAATCCGAGACCGGGAATTATTCTGGATGCTAGAACTTGGGTCAGTGTTTCCGTTTGGTTTAAATGATAATGTCAGTGGGTTCGGCAATGCTGCAAACCGCCGTTCAAATATATCCAACATTACCCAACTATTTAAACCCCATCAACGGAGACATCGCAGCCATGGTTGGCGAAAGTTTAATAGTTCGATGATTCACGATCATATAACTTTAAATTACTTAGTGGGTTTGACTAACACACCCAATAGTATACATAGTTTACGTACAGTTCTGTATGCGTTACCTCTGAGAGCTTTAGATCAAATAGCCAATGATATAGAACAATCTGCGTCTTCAGGAAATATAATACCATCAAAAATCATTAAAGTATGTCAAGATATAGCTTATTTTCGGTTGTATCGTCCAGTGAACATAATCGAAACATCTCAAGATCGGCTTTTCTTGAAACTCGACTACTTAGATAAAGGACTGGACACCATTAATTTACCTCGAATCCTGAATGATCCAGAGGTACGCAACGCTGTACCAAACTATTTTGAGTTCACAGAACCTCCTTGCATTTCATATAAGTACACTAAATCTATAGCCACCAAAATATTCAATTACTCCAATGCTGTCAAGGAATTTGACTGGAACTTATACGCGTCAGGAGGCTATAGTTGTGATTGTGAATTGTCGAACTTTATCTATACACCATGCAAACATATTGTGACTGGTGACCCTGATGTGGTGAGTGATAAGGATCTGAAATTACTCCTGATGAAAGGACCTAAATATAGAAAGCCGAGAAGAATAAATCTGAAGGCGAACTAGAAGATAGTCCTGTCTGCATTAGAACAGTACGTTATTGATTGGTCTAAGCGAGAAAAAGTTGAACCTACAGTACTCGCTGATTGG
>JAVTVY010050586.1:0-26770 GCA_036873755.1 Hanleya hanleyi | reverse complement strand
CATAGTAGCCGGTCTATGAAATCGGTTGCCACCTTTCTGAAGGATTCATGCAGTCAAGCAGGATACCGACTTCCACTTAACATTCAGCTTTGCCTGGCAACCGATTGACATAGCCGACACATCCCGTTTTAGAAGACGAAATTTGTCAAAATAGTACATGAAAGCTCAATTACGTGGGCATCGTAGACGGTCTTCGAAATCGGTTGCCACCCTTCTGAAGTATTCATCCAGTCAAGCAGGTTATCGACTACCACTTAACATTCAGCTTTGCCCGGCAACCGATTAAACATAGACGACACAGCCCGTTTTGTAGGACGAAATTTGTCAAAATAGTACATGAAAGCTCATTTGCAGGATACCGACTTCCACTTAACATTCAGCTTTGCCCGGCAACCGATAAATATAGCCGACGCAGCCTGTTTTAGGAGACGAAATGGGTCAAAATAGTACATGAAAGCTCAAATACGGGGGCATCGTAGACGGTTTTCGAAATCGGTTGCCACCCTTCTGAAGGATTCATGCAGTCAAGCAGGTTACCGATTACCACTTAACATTCAGCTTTGCCTGGCAACGGATTAAACGTAGCCGACACAGCCCGTTTTAGAAGACAAAATTTGTCAAAATAGTACATGAAAGCTCATTTGCGGGGGCATCGTAGACGGTCTTCGAAATCGGTTGCCACCTTTCTGAAGGATTCATGCAGTCAAGCAGGATACCGACTACCACTTAACATTCAGTTTTGCCCGGTAACCGATTAAATATAGCCGACACAGCCTATTTTAGGAGACGAAATTGGTCAAAATAGTACATGAAAGCTCAATTACGTGGGCATCGTAGACGGTTTTTGAAATCGGTTGCCACACTTCTGAAGGATTCATGCAGTCAAGCAGGTTACCGATTACCACTTAACATTCAGCTTTGCCCGGCAACCGATTAAACGTAGCCGACACAGCCGTTTTAGAAGACGAAATTTGTCAAAATAGTACATGAAAGCTCAATTACGTGGGCATCGTAGACGGTCTTCGAAATCGGTTGCCACCCTTCTGAAGGATTCATGCAGTCAAGCAGGTTATCGACTACCACTTAAGATTCAGCTTTGCCCGGCAACCGATTAGACATAGCCGACACAGCCCGTTTTAGAAGACGAAATTTGTCAAAATAGTAGATGAAAGCTCATTTACGGGGGCATCGTAGACGGTTTTCGAGATCGGTTGCCACCTTTCTGAAGGATTTATGCAGTCAAGCAGGATACCGGCTACCACTTAAACTTCAGCTTTGCCCGGCCACCGATTAAACATAACCGACACAGCCCGTTTTAGGAGACGATATTTGTCAAAATAGTACATGAAAGCTCATTTACCGGGGCATCGTAGACGGTTTTCGAAATCGGTTGCCACCCTTCTGAAGGATTCATGGAGTCAAGCATGTTACCGACTACCACTTAACATTCATCTTTGCCCGGCAACCGATTAAACGTGGCCGACACAGCCCGTTTTAGAAGACGAAATTGGTCAAAATAGTACATGAAAGCTCAATTACGTGGGCATCGTTGACGGTTTTCGAGATCGGTTGCCACCTTTCTGAAGGATTTATGCAGTCAAGCAGGATACCGACTACCACTTAAACTTAAGCTTTGCCCGGCCACCGATTAAACATAACCGACACATCCCGTTTTAGGAGACGATATTTGTCAAAATAGTACATGAAAGCTCATTTACCGGGGCATCGTAGACGGTTTTCGAAATCGGTTGCCACCCTTCTGAAGTATTCATCCAGTCAAGCAGGTTATCGACTACCACTTAACATTCAGCTTTGCCCGGCAACCGATTAAACATAACCGACACAGCCCGTTTTAGGAGACGAAATTTGTCAAAATAGTACATGAAAAGTCATTTACGGATGCATAGTAGACGGTCTTTGAAATCGGTTGCCACCCTTCTGAAGGATTCATGCAGTCAAGCAGGTTATCGACTACCACTTAAGATTCAGCTTTGCCCGGCAACCGATTAGACATAGCCGACACAGCCCGTTTTAGAAGACGAAATTGTCAAAATAGTAAATGAAAGCTCATTTACGGGGGCATCGTAGACGGTTTTCGAGATCGGTTGCCACCTTTCTGAAGGATTTATGCAGTCAAGCAGGATACCGACTACCACTTAAACTTCAGCTTTGCCCGGCCACCGATTAAACATAACCGACACAGCCCGTTTTAGGAGACGATATTTGTCAAAATAGTACATGAAAGCTCATTTATCGGGGCATCGTAGACGGTTTTCGAAATCGGTTGCCAGCCTTCTGAAGGATTCATGGAGTCAAGCAGGTTACCGACTACCACTTAACATTCAGCTTTGCCCGGCAACCGATTAAACGTGGCCGACACAGCCCGTTTTAGAAGACGAAATTGGTCAAAATAGTACATGAAAGCTCAATTACGTGGGCATCGTTGACGGTTTTCGAGATCGGTTGCCACCTTTCTGAAGGATTTATGCAGTCAAGCAGGATACCGACTACCACTTAAACTTCAGCTTTGCCCGGCCACCGATTAAACATAACCGACACAGCCCGTTTTAGGAGACGATATTTGTCAAAATAGTACATGAAAGCTCATTTACCGGGGCATCGTAGACGGTTTTCGAAATCGGTTGCCACCCTTCTGAAGTATTCATCCAGTCAAGCAGGTTATCGACTACCACTAAACATTCAGCTTTGCCCGGCAACCGATTAAACATAACCGACACAGCCCGTTTTAGGAGACGAAATTTGTCAAAATAGTACATGAAAAGTCATTTACGGATGCATAGTAGACGGTCTTTGAAATCGGATGCCACCCTTCTGAAGGATTCATGCAGTCAAGCAGGTTATCGACTACCACTTAAGATTCAGCTTTGCCCGGCAACCGATTAGACATAGCCGACACAGCCCGTTTTAGAAGACGAAATTGTCAAAATAGTAGATGAAAGCTCATTTACGGGGGCATCGTAGACGGTTTTCGAGATCGGTTGCCACATTTCTGAAGGATTTATGCAGTCAAGCAGGATACCGACTACCACTTAAACTTCAGCTTTGCCCGGCCACCGATTAAACATAACCGACACAGCCCGTTTTAGGAGACGATATTTTTCAAAATAGTACATGAAAGCTCATTTATCGGGGCATCGTAGACGGTTTTCGAAATCGGTTGCCACCCTTCTGAAGGATTCATGGAGTCAAGCAGGTTACCGACTACCACTTAACATTCAGCTTTGCCCGGCAACCGATTAAACGTGGCCGACACAGCCCGTTTTAGAAGACGAAATTGGTCAAAATAGTACATGAAAGCTCAATTACGTGGGCATCGTTGACGGTCTTCGAAATCGGTTGCCACCCTTCTGAAGTATTCATCCTGTCAAGCAGGTTATCGACTACCACTTAACATTCAGCTTTGCCCGGCAACCGATTAAACATAGACGACACAGCCCGTTTTGTAGGACGAAATTTGTCAAAATAGTACATGAAAGCTCATTTGCAGGATACCGACTTCCACCTAACATTCAGCTTTGCCCGGCAACCGATAAATATAGCCGACGCAGCCTGTTTTAGGAGACGAAATGGGTCAAAATAGTACATGAAAGCTCAAATACGGGGGCATCGTAGACGGTTTTCGAAATCGGTTGCCACCCTTCTGAAGGATTCATGCAGTCAAGCAGGTTACCGATTACCACTTAACATTCAGCTTTGCCCGGCAACGGATTAAACGTAGCCGACACAGCCCGTTTTAGAAGACAAAATTTGTCAAAATAGTACATGAAAGCTCATTTGCGGGGGCATCGTAGACGGTCTTCGAAATCGGTTGCCACCTTTCTGAAGGATTCATGCAGTCAAGCAGGATACCGACTACCACTTAACATTCAGTTTTGCCCGGTAACCGATTAAATATAGCCGACACAGCCTATTTTAGGAGACGAAATTGGTCAAAATAGTACATGAAAGCTCAATTACGTGGGCATCGTAGACGGTTTTTGAAATCGGTTGCCACACTTCTGAAGGATTCATGCAGTCAAGCAGGTTACCGATTACCACTTAACATTCAGCTTTGCCCGGCAACCGATTAAACGTAGCCGACACAGCCGTTTTAGAAGACGAAATTTGTCAAAATAGTACATGAAAGCTCAATTACGTGGGCATCGTAGACGGTTTCGAAATCGGTTGCCACCTTTCTGAAGGATTCATGCAGTCAAGCAGGATACCCACTACCACTTAACATTCAGCTTTGCCCGGCAACCGATTAAATATAGCCGACACAGCCCGTTTTAGAAGACGAAATTTATCAAAATAGTACATGAAAGCTCATTTGCGGGGGCATCGTAGACGGTCTTCGAAATCGATTGCCACCTTTCTGAAGGATTCATGCAGTCAAGCAGGATACCCACTACCACTTAACATTCAGCTTTGCCCGGCAACCGATTAAATGTAGCCGACACAGCCTATTTTAGGAGACGAAATTGGTCAAAATAGTACATGAAAGCTCAATGACGTGGGCATCGTAGACGGTTTTCGAAATCGGTTGCCACACTTCTGAAGGATTGATGCAGTCAAGCAGGTTATCGACTACCACTTAACATTCAGCTTTGCCCGGCAACCTATTAAACATAGACGACACAGCCCGTTTTATAAGACGAAATTTGTCAAAATAGTACATGAAAGCTCATTTGCGGGGGCATCGTAGACGGTCTTGGAAATCAGTTGCCACCTTTCTGAAGGATTCATGCAGTCAAGCAGGATACCGACTACCACTTACCATTCAGCTTTGCCCGGCAACCGATTAAATATAGCCGACACAACCGAACGTAGAAGACGAAATTTATCAAAATAGTACATGAAAGCTCATTTGCGGGGGCATCGTAGACGGTCTTCGAAATCGGTTGCCACACTTCTGAAGGATTTATGCAGTCAAGCAGGATACCGACTACCACTTAAACTTCAGCTTTGCCCGGCCACCGATTAAACATAACCGACACAGCCCGTTTTAGGAGACGATATTTGTCAAAATAGTACATGAAAGCTCATTTACCGGGGCATCGTAGACGGTTTTCGAAATCGGTTGCCACCCTTCTGAAGGATTCATGGAGTCAAGCAGGTTACCGACTACCACTTAACATTCAGCTTTGGCCGGCAACCGATTAAACGTGGCCGACACAGCCCGTTTTAGAAGACGAAATTGGTCAAAATAGTACATGAAAGCTCAATTACGTGGGCATCGTTGACGGTCTTCGAAATCGCTTGCCACCCTTCTGAAGTATTCATCCAGTCAAGCAGGTTATCGACTACCACTTAACATTCAGCTTTGCCCGGCAACCGATTAAACATAGACGACACAGCCCGTTTTGTAGGACGAAATTTGTCAAAATAGTACATGAAAGCTCATTTGCAGGATACCGACTTCCACCTAACATTCAGCTTTGCCCGGCAACCGATAAATATAGCCGACGCAGCCTGTTTTAGGAGACGAAATGGGTCAAAATAGTACATGAAAGCTCAAATACGGGGGCATCGTAGACGGTTTTCGAAATCGGTTGCCACCCTTCTGAAGGATTCATGCAGTCAAGCAGGTTACCGATTACCACTTAACATTCAGCTTTGCCCGGCAACCGATTAAACGTAGCCGACACAGCCCGTTTTAGAAGACAAAATTTGTCAAAATAGTACATGAAAGCTCATTTGCGGGGGCATCGTAGACGGTCTTCGAAATCGGTTGCCACCTTTCTGAAGGATTCATGCAGTCAAGCAGGATACCGACTACCACTTAACATTCAGCTTTGCCCGGTAACCGATTAAATATAGCCGACACAAACAATTTTAGGAGACGAAATTGGTCAAAATAGTACATGAAAGCTCAATTACGTGGGCATCGTAGACGGTTTTTGAAATCGGTTGCCACACTTCTGAAGGATTCATGCAGTCAAGCAGGTTACCGATTACCACTTAACATTCAGCTTTGCCCGGCAACCGATTAAACGTAGCCGACACAGCCGTTTTAGAAGACGAAATTTGTCAAAATAGTACATGAAAGCTCAATTACGTGGGCATCGTAGACGGTTTCGAAATCGGTTGCCACCTTTCTGAAGGATTCATGCAGTCAAGCAGGATACCCACTACCACTTAACATTCAGCTTTGCCCGGCAACCGATTAAATATAGCCGACACAGCCCGTTTTAGAAGACGAAATTTATCAAAATAGTACATGAAAGCTCATTTGCGGGGGCATCGTAGACGGTCTTCGAAATCGGTTGCCACCTTTCCGAAGGATTCATGCAGTCAAGCAGGATACCGACTACCACTTAACATTCAGCTTTGCCCGGCAACCGATTAAATGTAGCCGACACAGCCTATTTTAGGAGACGAAATTGGTCAAAATAGTACATGAAAGCTCAATGACGTGGGCATCGTAGACGGTTTTCGAAATCGGTTGCCACACTTCTGAAGGATTGATGCAGTCAAGCAGGTTATCGACTACCACTTAACATTCAGCTTTGCCCGGCAACCTATTAAACATAGACGACACAGCCCGTTTTATAGGACGAAATTTGTCAAAATAGTACATGAAAGCTCATTTGCGGGGGCATCGTAGACGGTCTTCGAAATCAGTTGCCACCTTCCTGAAGGATTCATGCAGTCAAGCAGGATACCGACTACCACTTACCATTCAGCTTTGCCCGGCAACCGATTAAATATAGCCGACACAGCCGAACGTAGAAGACGAAATTTATCAAAATAGTACATGAAAGCTCATTTGCGGGGGCATCGTAGACGGTCTTCGAAATCGGTTGCCACACTTCTGAAGGATTCATGCAGTCAAGCAGGTTATCGACTACCACTTAACATTCAGCTTTGCCCGGCAACCTATTAAACATAGACGACACAGCCCGTTTTATAAGACGAAATTTGTCAAAATAGTACATGAAAGCTCAATTACGTGGGCATCGTAGACGGTTTTCGAAATCGGTTGCCACACTTCTGAAGGATTCATGCAGTCAAGCAGGATACCGACTACCACTTAACATTCAGCTTTGCCCGGTAACCGATTAAATATAGCCGACACAGCCTATTTTAGGAGACGAAAAAAATACAAAATGGCGGCCTCTCATTCGCGCGACCCAACAAAAAAAAAGTCAAAGGCAGCCATCTCTGAACAATCTCAAACCGCAAGGAAATTAACGCATGACGATTCCGATGAATCTGATGTTGAATCATCTTGCGGTACATGTAATTTGTAAAGATTCTGTCGACGATAACGACAGAGGCCTTCAATGTGAGCTCTTAGCCCGAAATCATCGGCTAAGGAGTCTATTTTTGTTTTGGTTGTTGTTGCTGACCCCTTAGCCCGAATCACTTATACACACCGAAAAGGAAAAAAATAAATAAGACGTCAGGCGCTCGAGATCTTTAACTGCACACGGCGTGGGGAATTGAGACAGAGGCACAAACAGAATTTTATCGAAAAAATAATATGATTTGGCATCTCCAGCACTATGACAACCACCTAATGACTCCTTTAATTAGATGGAATCTGCCATCAAACACGGATTTTGTCTTCAACCAGCGAACAGTAAACTTCAACCAGCGAACAGTAAACTGGATAACCCTAACAGCTGATGATCACGGGGGTGAGTTATTTCTCGATCATATACAGGACTGTTTTCTCACTCAACATGTCAATTCCCATACATGTGTCCATGGTAGCACCATTGACCTAATATTATCTTCCGAGCCATCAATGGTCGAAGCTGTCAACGTATATGATCGGTTTGGGCAAAGTATCCATTATGGTCTAACCTGTAGTTTTAATATAGCAGACAACATCCAGAAAAGTAAGAGGCGAGTGCTAGATATCAAGAAAGCTGATTTTAAGGGCCTTAGAAAATTTTTGGAAGTCACTAACTGGGCTGACGAACTGAAAGATAAATCAGTTGACGATATGTGGTCTACCTTTCGCCAAAAATTGGAAACCGAAATCGACAAATATATACCCACCAAGTGTATTGGTGCCAAGAGAGACAAGGTATGGATGACAAGACGTGCAAGAAAGAGCAGTGAGAGGAAAATACAGACTTTGGCCAAACGAGTCGAGCACATCACGACTATGTAAAATATAAACAATCTCTTAATAAAGCAACAGCAGAAGTTAGAAAAGCCAAAAGGGACTTCGAGAAAAAACTTGCCGAAAACATCAAAAAAGATCCGAAAAGCTTCTACTCCTATACCAGATCCAAAATGAAGACGAAAGATATGGTAGGACCTCTCAAGAATGCAGATGGCGATGTTACTACTGACACCGGTGAAACAACGGAACTTCTAAAAGCTTATTTCTCTTCAGTATTCAGAGTTGAAACAAACAGCGATCTGCCAACTCCTATTGAGATGTTCACTGGCACTCCAGACATGGAACTCAACGATGTCGAAGTATCTCCAAATGTGGTCCGAACCAAACTAACCAAAATAAAGCCTGGTAAAGCTCCAGGAGCTGATGCTATCCTTCCCTCCTTACTATCGGAAACAGCTGAGCAAATCTGTTGGCCACTGTCATTATTATTCAGGGCTCGTCTGGACCAATCGTGTGTACCACAGGACTGGAAAAATGCAAATGTTTCACCTATCTTTATAAAAAAAGGTTCAAGGAGTAAAGTGGAAAATTACAGATCAATCAGTTTAACTTCACATGTCTGCAAATGTCTCGAGGCCATTATCAGAGACACAATAGTGAAGCATCTTGAGGACCATCAGATACTGAGAGATACTCAACATGGCTTTCGTTCAGGACGTTCTTGTATTACAAACCTGTTAACCTTCCTGGACACAGTAACAAACTACGTCGACCAGGGACACCCAGTTGATATTATATATCTGGACTTTCAAAAGGCGTTTGATAAAGTTCCACACCAACGTCTTTTGATGAAAACTGGTGCGCACGGAATCCGTGGTGAAATACTTGACTGGATAGACAACTGGCTGTCCAACCGGCAACAGAGGGTATGTCTAAGTGGATATAGTTCTCACTGGAACCATGTAGTTAGCGGAGTACCACAAGGTGTCTTGGGGCCGACCCTGTTTCTTAATTATGTCAACGATATCGACGAATACGTGCAGTCACATATCCTCAAGTTTGCTGATGATGCCAAGTGCTTCAATGTCACATCCAGTGAAGAAGATGTTGAAAATCTACAAGCATCTCTCAACACACTTCTGCAGTGGTCTAAGGACTGGTTAAGGATAGCTGTCCCCTTAGAGGCAGTTTTTGCGCCCCCGTGACAATTTGTCGTCTGTATCAATAAATATACAAGATAACCATAATAAACTATATATTTTTTGAAAGCGTACATCGTAGGGATTCCAACTTTTTGATTTGTATAACCGACGCTGCTACTGTGTAGAAAATATTCCAATTTAAAAAAAATAAAATGAAAACAATAGCGTCCATTTTTCAATTGAAATTTCATGAAAACTGTTGGTCTTGTTTCAACTTTGATGGTATACCTTGATAGGAGACAATTCGAACTAGTAAACTTCATCTCATTTTTTTTAATTTTTGCCTGGTTTTGTTTTTACAGCTATTTTACTAAAATAAATTGAAAAAAAAACGTACTATTTTACGGTCGTTTGTCTTAAAAGTTGAATGATTATAAATCGAATGCGAAATTACAAACAGTGAGATAGAAGTTACTAGATCACCGTATAAGTAACAAGCATGCCAAATTTCAAAAGCGTAGCATGGATACTTTTCGAGAAATAAACGTTTAAATCTCGGATTTTGTATAAAAATGAAAGGCTAGAAATCGGGCAAAATGTGTCCAGCTATACATCTGATGAATTAATCTAATTTATTTTGCTTGAATTCTATCGTCAAATACATTTTTAATTTGTCTAATAGGACCTACTCGAATTCCTGTTTATTCTGGATAACTATACACTAAGTTTTTTTCATCAAGATGGTTTAAAGTCCAATTTAACCATAACAAACTTGTTCAGTTGAGAATTGATCACACCTGTGTGTAGATCACTTCACGGCGGGTGTCTGAGTGAAGTGTCACTGTTACATGTATAATTAGAAACAAAAATACGGATGTTTGCATGGTTTTGATTAGAAGGGGGTAGATTAATGTAAATAAGTAGGACTAATAGATAATTAGCTTACCATAATACTGCGGAAATGAGTTTTGGAAAGGGAAATTTAACAGACAAAAATAATAAGAGCCAAGCCCAAGCTAAGGCAATCTGTTTAATTGTTCCAGTGCCTCGGAAACTAAATTTATAATCCTTATATTGAAGCACTTCTATTTATAATTTTGATTTCATTTCTTCACCAAATGTTAGAGGAAATAGTGAATATTTGAATGAATAAATAAAAAAAAATGACCAATTTTGACCCTCTAAGGAAACAGCTATCCTTAATGCTTTTCAATCTGGACAAGTGCAAGGTCATACACATGGGATACAATAATCGTAATGCCGGCTATACTATGGTGGACCACCAGTTGACTTGTCGATGAAGAAAAAGATCTGGGTGTCATCATTAATAAAACCTTAAAACCTGCCAGTCATGTTTCAGGAGCCTCAAAACGAGCTAACCAAATACTCGGCATTATATCCAGAAATATTACATACAAATGTAAGGAGACTATCCTACCGTTGTATAAGGGTCGTACTAAAAACTGCGCGGAACTGCGCGGAGCTTAATTGCAACTGCGCGTGGATTATTTATCATATCAAATGATTCCAAGTGAAATGATAACGAATAAGGTAGGATAAGGTGCTCTAATATTAACGATTCCATTCCAGCGAAGCGAATCTCCGAGCAGTGAAACATAATTTCCGCGCATTTGAATTTCGTTCTCTCTCGTTTCAAGCGACATATAGTCTACAGATTCGCATTTTGCGGATTTTGTTGTCTGTTTTATTAATATCAATATTCTGCTCGTCAGCGAATAAAGAAAAATCCATCAAATATTCCACGCGCAGTTGAAATTAAGCTCCGGGCAGTTCCGCGCAGTTTTTAGTACGACCGTTGTATAAGTCTATTGTCCGGCCTCACCTCCACTACTGCAGTCCAGCCTGGAACCCTTACCACAAAAAGACATCCAAATGTTAGAGAAAGTACAACGTCGCATGACGAGGATGATTCCTTGTATGAGGGATCTTCCATACGAAGCTAGGTTAAGATCTCTTGGACCTACAACCCTCGAAACTCGCAGGTTGCGCAGTGACCTTATTGAAACATTAAAAATATTAAAGGATATGGACATTACAGACCACAGTCTATTCAAACTATCCCAGGAATCGAGAACTAGGGGCCACGTCCTCAAACTAGAGAAACCGACAGTGCACCTCAACAGCCGAAAATTCTTTTTTCCGTGCGCATCATAAATGCTTGGAATCGTCTACCAGCTGCAGCAGTTTCCGCTAACACGGTGCTAGCATTCAAAACCAAACTCTCGCCAGCCGTCCTGAGAAATTGTATGGGGGATTATGTGAGCCACGCTCCCTTCTCCGACAGCCACATTATCTAAACTGACGATGTGGCTCAAGGTAAACGAGGTAAACGTGTTTCACCCATCGAGAATCCTGGACACAGGCATGCGCAATAGACGTTAACCTAAAAAAATATGCGACCGGAATCAGGGGACAAATACAAATGTCCAACACCCCGCATCGCTTTATGATGACTGATGAAGGACCCAGGATCTATTCTTCATATTCAACGGATATGTCTTGCGCCGGGGTCGACGTTCATGTTGAAGACCTGCGCAAGCACATGTACCATGGCTGGAACCGTGTATGGAATATATCGACCCTTGATTACCCGCAAATTCGCAATACAAAGAACTTCCTGTGATGAAATATGGCCCCTGATTTGTGTTTTTGAAACCGAGAGTTTTGCAACTGAAACTATTCTGTGTACCATTTGTGGACATATTGATCGATCGTGACGATATTAATTATCTGTATTGTGCGACACCTGTTGAATGTGTCACAAACCGAGTTAGATGCGAGAGATTACTAGCCAGTTGCGCACCATAATGCACAAACTATGCAAGCCAGAACCAGCAGTAGACTGCATGAAAACTTAAGTAAAACTAACTTTGAAAGTAACGCCAAAGACATCTCCCAGTTTCAGCCAAATGCCGAAAAAGTGAACCTCAGTGCAATAAAAAAAAGAAAAAGAAAAAAAAGAACATACTTCAGAAAACGGAAAAACGAACAAAGAAGTTGGTGGAAATCAATACGACATAAACAGTTGCCCCTGTGGCAACTTCTTCACGACCAAAACCAAGTTGATGCAACGTTCGAAGGCGAACTATGCACAGTGGTACCATGTTAAATGCACAGGGCTATCAAATAGTGAAATCAGATATTTATCACAGACTGATGGGTTATTCACTTGTGAAAGCTCACTGAGGTAGATTTTAGCTTTAGAAACACTGTTCTGGGTCAGTTTACTGGTACTTCTAATAACGACGACTGAGCATCCTTCTCGTCGTCCGCATATAGTTATTTTGGACAATAGTTTCGGAAGCAAATCGTGTTAAACTAGATTTGAACATACCCCACGCTTATCCGCTTATCTGCTGGCAGCATATGTCTGCTTTAAAAAACGGGAAAAGACGCCGAAGCAGCACTCAAGCAGTGGCCCCCAGCTCTTTTGAATAAAACAACCTTGCATTTCACAGACTACAATGTACATGGAGTTCAGACAAGCAAGAACGTTTATGTATACTAACCAACGTTCGTATCAACGTCAATCCCTATATAAAAATACGCTATCTCTGTGAACGTCACAGATAAATAACTCAGTAAAACAATTGAAATTAGTACTTCTGACATTGAGCTAGCCAAACAAGTTGTCACCATGGCCACGGTCTCAAGGTGATGGATCACACTTTTCGCTGTGGTCCAAAGGTCAGTAAATACCTCAATTCACCTAATAATGGACTGTTAAATTCAAGAACATTCAAGATATCACTCTTTCTGGAACCTGGTAACCAAAAGACATCGAAACCATTGAAAAGCTCATCTCCGGATGGCAACTCATCTGGACCGTACCAGTGACCCACATGGACAGGTTGGAACTCTGTCCAAGAAATCAATGAAAATGGTGCCACGCAGAGATATGAAAATACCTAGATTTGAATGCACTTGGTCTCCGGGGAGAGTTGGCGGCTGCCAATTCCTTTTGGGTAGTACATGTATATACATTCACTCTGAAAAAGTAAACCAACTTCAACAACTGAGTCGATTACTGCGCAGTATGTACCCAACAACTAATCTACTCATCTTTGGCAACTAACATCCGTCATATGAAAGTGAATACGGGCACCGCCCTCAAGACATTATGGAGCCAACAATTAATCTACTCATCTTTGGCAACTTCAACACCCGTCCTCTGAAAGGGTACACGGGCACTGCCTTCAAGACATGCGTCTAAGACACGGCACGTCATTTAAGATAGGCAGTATGTGGTGAAATGTGTGCCAATTATGGCTTGTCAATTTTAAATGGCATTTATACTAGTGAACTCCTTGGTATCGAGACTGCTCCCAATCTATCTCTCGTCAGAAGAGTACCAGTTTTATCCTGGCAAGTGCATCACAACAGGCGACTTAACAGTGATCATTGTCCAATGACTATCAAGCTGCGTGAAACTGAATCAGCGACAAGATGAGATCTGAGACGCACTGACATTTGTGGAAAATTGCTACTGACAATATGTTTACAGGTTTTGAAGAAAACACAGTATCATTGACAGATGAACAGAAATGTGGGACCTTCAAAACGAGCTGTTACAGTGCGCTGAAGAAATTATCCGAACGAGTGTGTGTTTGTGTGTGCATTCCAAGTCCTTCGTGCCTCCAGAATTAAAACGGTCCCTATAGCGAAATCGAAGAAAGCCCGAAAAGCTTAGCAGCAATGGAGACCCTCATAACTATGCATTTTACCAGAGAAGGGACAAAAACTTTGAAGATCTCTGTTCTAAACTCGATCCTAAAGACTTATATGTATGGAGAAAAAAATTGATCGCCACTCCAGAAGACACTGTACAGCAACCATCCAGCCCTTGCGTGACCATCAAGGCAACCTTCAATTTGTGACGATGAAAACATTTCTGCCATGCTTACAGACACTCGCACAAATAAACCGTCACACAGCACAGTTCACGATCCAGTGTCTAGTGTCACGATCCAGCCTTGTCGTCGGAGAAGTAGGCCCAAGCTATCTCCCATAAACAGGCGCTTCTTTCCGTGGTTTTGGACAGACAAGTAAAACTCGGACATAATACTTCGTCAGGTGGAATGGTCTATTTTCAAGCTGAAAAACAACATTCAGCACTGAGACCTGATAATATCCTACATATCATGATAAGTAATGGGGGGCATCGGGGTCACATACGCTCTACGTAATACGTTTGTGTCCCGTTGGAAAGAAGGTACTTTCCTGAAACCGTGGAAACGTGATGTCGTATATACATCTCTAAAGCTGAAAACATTGCAGAACGTCGACTCACTCAATTTCTTCATGATAACGGTTTATTTGATCAGTACCAGTATGCCTACGAAACCAATAATAAAAGGAGTGAGTGAGTAGTAGGGTTTAACGTCGTTATTAACCTTGTTTCAGTCGTATCACGACGGTGCCTACATGTGCCAGAACACGAGAGTGCTCACAGTTCCTATTACCCTGGACTCTGATCAGCCCAGCCAGTACAGAACCCAGTCACCCATCCAAATATTGACCGAGCTTAACGTTGATCTGACGAGAACCGGTGTGTCGTACCTTCAATAATAAAATAGTTCAAGCCATGCTCTACTTTACCCCCAAGGTTACGAAATGTTTCAAAGAAGGCACGAAGACAGTGGCCTATTTTGTGGATTTAGAGGGTCCGTTCGACAAAGTTTGGAGGAGAGGATTTCCCTATAAACTGCATAGCACCGGATTTCGTGGCCGCCTCTTCCTTTTCCTAGCCCCCCACCTCATTGACAGAGCAATTTTAATAAAGTGAATACATTTACATCTCGTGACATTCCATTGATAGTTGGTGTCCCTCAAGGCAGCGACATATCCCCAATCCATTTCATAAACTTTATTCATAATACGACCAATTCAGTCAACCACTATATCTCCTTCGCAGATAATCTTACTATGTGGATCACCACAATGACGCATCTGAAGCTTCGTCTATACTGCAAGATCAACTTGCCAAAATCAGCAGATGGTGCAAAGAAAAAAAGGGGAAATGTTCATCAACCTCATTCATACAATCACAATGTATTTCTGCCAAATCTCAGATGAAAATTGTCTGTGTCAGCTGTGACAGTGTGCCTTTGTATTGAGTGGAGCAAACGCGTTGTCTGGGGCTGTTTGAGACTGAACTGGCATTCAAACTACACATTGACCACATCTTCAATATGGCTAATGCAACCCTTAACATACATGGTAGCATTATCTACAACGCTTTCACTGAACTTGGTCTTCAACCGTATGTAGCCCTTGTACGCCCTCATCTTGAGCGCACTTACCCAATTTGGTGTGCTGCACAAAACGTAGACAGCATGCATATGATAAATGCCCTCATGCGAGTTACGGCGGCTTGCTGTTCAGCTACAAGTACAAACGAGTTAGAGACTCACACATATGCTACCTATCATGTTCAGATTGAAAAAAAGCCTGGAAGAATGAGTGTGCAGAAAATCTTAACCGATTGATGATCACCTGAAACTTAATTAGGGATGTCTCTTCACATTCAGGATTTCAACGACTATAGACTCTTATCCCTATTCACAAAATCAAAAGTGCTATTGACAGTCATGTAGACCTCGAGTGTCTTTCTAAACTGCAGCCTGCCTCATCACCCAGTCTGAGTCGTCTTCAAACTACTGTTCCATATACTGGTATCGACCTTAGCTCTGCAAGTTCAAGAACTTCTCTACAATTAGCAACTGCTAAGAACAAAGCAGATGAAGTAATTCGCTCATTTCCACTTAATCAGCCTATAGCCTTGAGACATGGTTCCGTCTCAAACCAATCATGGTCCCTGTTGAGGTGATGCGGACTTCTACCCTGAAGGAGGCTGCACGGATCACGTAATCATCAACATGGCTGTATCATCACTCAGTTATAGTTACCACGGAGAAATCTCTGTCCTCGTCTAAGCTACCAATGTGGCTGTTACCTACACCAAGTATTAATATCTTGGGAGACTGTGTTATGTATGAACACTTACAAATCTCATAAAATCTGACACTGACGTAGTTCATCGAAAAGAAGTCATTCTAGCATCCAAAGGGAAAAAGACCACAATACACTGAGTTGCGGATCATGTCGATCTGTCAGGCAATGAGCTACCCAAGTACAAGAAAGGCAGCGGAGAACCATGGCTGGAATTCCTTCATCGTCCTGCACCTTGTCAGTTGTGAAGGGTATCATAAACAAGGGAAGTTAGGCCGACGTGGCAGCGGGCCTGGAACTCCGGAGAAACTGAACGGAATGTCTTGAATCCCTTCCCAGAATTTCATCCCAACACATATCTACTCAAGTATCGAAGTGGTCACACCAGACATATGTATGAACTAAAGCTCTGTGTCACTGCAATATGTTAGTGTGGCGAGTCTTTCCAGACTATGAAAGTTTTTTTATTGGATTGTCCAATGCTCATGACTAAGAGAGAACAGACGATAGACAGTATTCAGATATCCTTTGTCAAATTCATCATTCCTAGGTCCTGGAAAGGACGTTATGTTGACACTTTGAACCTTACCAAAGCCATCGAGATTGTTCTGGTAAACTTTGTTGTGGCTACCGGAACCACCCTGTGATGTGTATATGAAAAGTATATATATGTTTTTCTTGTGTACTTGGAACATGAACTTGTGGAAAAAAGCAGAAAAAAGTCTCAAGAACTGAGTTTGTGTGTCCTTGTATGTGTTTTTATAATGCCAGTCAACTACCTCAGAAATTCTCGAGACTCCTGTGGAACATTATTTACATTTCTGTGACAATACTATCAATGAACTTTAACTTAAGTTCTGATATCATTACAGTCCGGCAGCCCCCACCATTGAATTGAATTGAATTGAATTGAATTTTATTCACCAACGATCAAAGAATATATAGGTACATGTAGTAACATGAGTAAACAACAGTGAGTTGAATTGTCTGGAGCTCATACGGACTTAAGAACATTGAGACCAACATGATCACGGAGAAGGATCACACACAGATAACACCACGGGAAATTGAAATGTAGTCAATTTTCCCTTCCAGAGCCGTTACTTTTGAGAACACTAAATTTTGATTTGTCGTGGCTATATACTCACAGATTGACTCAATCTCTACGGGCCCATCAATCATCAAGGGTGTGTGTCGTATGGACGCGAAATGCCCCCCCCCCTCCCCCACCTAATTATTTTCTCACCCCTTGAGCTAGGGGGCTGAAACCTACCACACTATACCCTTGGGTCAAGCTCTACCAGAAAATATAAACAAATCCAAGATTGCCGCTTTGATGACGTCACAGTGACGTCATTTTCAAAAACGGCATTTTTTGGTCGATTTTTCGGTCGGATTTTCCGATTTTTTTTATTTATGCAATTTCTCCGCAAAAACTGCATGATAAATTAGTAAATATTAATGTGCTGTGAAATAAAATAGTTTTTGCTCACTTTTTATTGCGGAAAAGCAGAAATTTTGAAGAAATATGACAAAAACATCACTTTTCTGGTACCCCAAGTGACCGCCATCTTGAATTTACCCATGATCCTCTGCTCGGGGGGTTATGCAAATTGACTCAAAATGACCCCAATATGATAAACTAAAAAGTCAAAGAGTTTCAGCTCTCCATTTTTGTCGTTCGGAAGATAGCGCAGAAAGTTTGGTAGGGGGGCCATTTCGCCCCCCCCCCTTCCAGGCGAGGTAGGGTTAAAACGTGATACAGTCGTCTTTGATCTGCATGCAAAAAAAAACACAAAAAAACAATCAACCATGGCAAGAGTGCGCGTCTTGTTCGGAACTTACTGATCTGGATTAGTGAGAGAGTGAGTAAATGATTTATAATGATCGTCGCTTTTAACAATCTTTCAGTCATATCACAACGTTTGAGTCCTATTACTTTTCACTCCCAGAACCCACCTAGTAGAGTCCTATTCACTTGGACAGGGTCCTATCTGGATTAGTGAAGGACAAACAAAAGTCATCCCCTGTGAATTAGTCTAACGCCGCATTAGGACACATTGAAACGTAGCTCGTCTATTTTTCTTTTCCGATTCTTTGATTCTCTGGTTTGGTAGGTACTTCATGTAGGAAGCTATTGGAATAGCCATCCTGTGGAGGAAAAGCTTTGGTAGTCTTGCCAGTATTGTTGATTATGATGATTGTAGGTTGCTTGGTATTCGATTGGTATCTCAGTATTCTAAAATCTTGATTATTTCTGTGTACATGCCTACAGACAGTCCTGATAACATGGAATATTTTATTGATTACCTTGGTAAAATCAAAGCTATAATCGACGATTCTGACATACCAAACGTCATGATTATTGGAGACTGGAATGCTGAACCGACCGCTGCTTTTGGCCGGGAATTGACCAAATTCTGTGATAATTCTGATTTGAGTATATGTGATGTTGAACAACTCCCATCCTCCACTTATACTTATGTTAGTGAAGCCCATTCTTCCATGTCATGGCTTGATCATTGTGTGTGCTCCGATCACGTTAATCAATCTATTGTATCTATGGCTGTCCATTATGAATATATCACTTCTGATCATCGTCCGTTGGCATTAGCTCTCCAATGGCAGTCCTTCCCTCGACTGACCGCTGATAAAACGGATTTCAAGTACGCTTATATTGATTGGAATAATTTGTCAGATGGTGAAATTAATAAATATATGGCTGCCACTGATAGCAACTTGGGTAATATTGTTATACCGTCTGAAGCTATTTTATGTACTGATCATGATTGTAATGCACACTGTGATATTCTTAATCAGTATTATAGTGATATTGTGTCCGCATTGTGTTCGGCAGGTGACGAAACACTCGCGAAGCCTAAAACTAGTAATAATTTTGTTGTTCCTGGTTGGAATGATCTTGTCAGTGACCTCCACGCGCATGCGCGTATGGCTTTTTTGCTTTGGCGGGAACACGGCAGTCCAAGAAGTGGCCCCGTATCTGATTATATGCAGCGCACTAGGCGACAATTCAAGTATGCGTTACGAGCCTGTAAGCGTTACGAAGCTTCTTTGCGCGCTGATAAAATGGCACAAGCCTTCTCCTGTAATAACTCTGATGATTTCTGGAAGGAAGTAAGAGCTGCCAATTCAAAATGTATGTCACTGCCTTGTAAAGTCGATAATGCTGAGGGTGAAACGCACATTACGTCCCTATGGAGAAATAAATTTGACACCCCTCTTAATTCTGTCAGTAGTAATGATTGTAAATCAGAGGTTTTGGAAACACTCTCCCAACCTATAGACATGTTGTCACCAATGTTACATCCGTAGAAGTTGTCCATGATATTGTTAAGAACCTGAACAAGTGTAAGTCGCAAGTCCTGATGGACCTTGCGCTGAGCATCTGCTTTATGCTTCTCCTATTCTAATGCACCACCTGACATTCTGCATTAATGCATTGTTTTCCCATGAATTCATTATTCTGAGTGAATGTCAAAATGTTTTCCATACTACTGATTATCAGTTTGGGTTCAAGCCTGGCAGGTCCACCGACCAGTGTATTTATATATTGAAAGAGGTAGTGATTTTTTATTGTGCCCACGGTAGTCCGGTATTTGTATGTTTTCTTGATGGCAGTAAGGCGTTCGACCGCGTAAATCACTGGACTTTACTTAAGAAACTGATTAATCGAGGTGTACCCCTATATACAGTAAATTTACTGCTTGTATGGCTTAAGAGTCAACTATTTTCCGTCAAATGGGGTTCGGTTTACTCTGAGGCATTTGGCGCTTGTAATGGTGTACGACAGGGTGGAATACTTTCCCCGTCACTCTTTGCTATTTACATACATGAACTTGATGTAGCTCTCTCAGAGGCCAATATAGGCTGTAACCTTGCCGGTGTATTTATGAACCATCTTATTCATGCTGATGACTTATGTCTCATTTGCCCATCGGCCAAAGCTCTGCAGGCTCTTTTACAAATATGCGAAACCTACTCTATTTCTCATGACATTCTTTTTAATACTAAGAAAAGCGTTTGTGTTGTTGTTAAACCAAAACGCTATAAGAACTTCACACCTCCTGTATTACGCTTATGTGGTAATCGCTTAGACTTTGTTAATTCTTATATATACTTAGGACATGTTATTACTGAAGATCTTTCCGATGATCAGGATATCGAATGTCAGAAACGTAAACTATGCATCAGGGTCAATGTTCTCTTAAGAAAGTTCACAGCATGTACCGAACTTGTAATAAAGGGGTTTCGTTCATACTGCTGCAATATTTACTGCTGTCAGCTTTGGTGCTCTTACAGCAAGAAAGGTCTCAACAAATTGAGAGTTACTTATAACAATTCGTTCAGGTGGCTCATGTGTTACAGACGTGACTGTAGCGCAAGCTACATGTTTGTGATTAATCCCATTCCGTCTTTTGGCGAGTTAATACGAAAGTCCGTTTTTCGGTTCAAGCAAAGGCTAACTGATTGTGACAATGTTATAGTTTGTAGACTGCTTAACTGTGATGTTTATTTCTCGTCAAAGCTAGAAGTCAAATGGTCTGAAATTTTGCACTAGTGCTCTTATCCACATGTAAATAACTTTGGTGTAATCTGTATGGACGCCCGTTCAGTCTGAAATAAAACTATTATTATTATTATTATTATTATTGTCCAATCTTTCGTGCAGTTCAAATGGGTCAAGTCTAGACACATTGTTGGTCTCAGACCTCTGGTCTCGGACCCCTGCGGTGAATTCCTATATCCACGAAAACAAATAATGCAAATTCATTTATAGATGAGTTGATGCGAATACAAGATCTGTTAAAAAATTCTGGTGCACTTTGAAAAGATTTGTATATGCTGTCCGCCAACTGGAATGTCTAACAGGCATTAAGTTCGACAATTGGTACAGACCGTCGTCGTTTACATACAATTTCCCGCCAACAGTCACGTGACAGTTTTGATAATAAAAGGTAAAATCAGTGTCCTACTGGGGCATTGTGTTATTAGCCAGATCCCAGCTCTGTGAAGTAACGCTGTCAGACCTTTATTCTATTGGAATTACAACACATATAAGGGAAGTGGGAAGAGGTGCCGACATCGACCCAGCATCAACTTCCCACAAATGCCAACATATATCAAAGACCAAACGGTCTGTACAGGGGGCATCCACTCAGCACAAAGCATTTGTTTATCTCGACCACGTAGCAAACTTAGCTTTACTACCTTTAGCACGTGGCCACGTTTCAGCACGATTCCCTCGCTTGTTGGCTATTTATCGTGGACGCTGAGATTATTTTCTAGAACATGGTTTGGATCATAACCGAACAGTAAAAAGTCTGGATATAGAATACTTTTGAGCTTCAAAATAGTCTTTCGCGGCAGTCGCCTGTAAGTTTCCCTCATTATGACCATTGGGTGTCTGGCTGCAGTGAAGTTTCCGGTGTATCGCACGTTTTGCACGTGTTGGATAAACTCCTCCCTAGACACAGTCGTGTTGGGTTTGTTCGTATCAACTGGAAATTTGCTGTCTTCTGGAATGATAGCCATGGTTTGTAAAGCTGCCCAACCCTTCAGCAAAGCTTGTCTATGGGTAAAAACTCTTTCGAGACTTTTGTCGGTGGCCTGAGATATGATGGGTTTAATTAATTCTTGAATTCTTTCCTCTACTAACGCCTTGATGTCGACGATATCATCAACGTGGGACGGTGAGAGAATGGTTTGAATCTCCCGTTCAAGATCCTCCACTTTTCCAATATAATCATACCGAATATCACAGGGACTACAACTTTCAAACGATGAACTCCAATAATAGGAGGTATTACAATCGTCTAGTCGAAGGCGGCCTTGTGACAAAGAACCAGATTGAATAAATAATTCGACAAACTCTGCGAACGTCAGGGATTTGCGACATTTTCTGCCTCCATGTTCACTCCCTTCAAAGCACACACGTCGGTTGTTTACGGAAAGCGTTCTCAGATAAAAATACAACAGACTTGTATAAGGATCCTGCGTGAACATTATTGTTACCCCATCATTCAATATCTTGTGTGCATTATTGAAAGAAACTTCTTCAAATGTTTTAAACTTAACGAGATCTGGACTCTCCAAAGTTTTGAAGGCATGGGTGGAATTGACAGAACTTAACAATCCCAGAATCCTGTACATAACACGAGACCTCGTTCGAAGGATATCACAATATACAACTCTGTGCTTCTCATCATAAATTAGGCTCTTGCGCAACTGGAGTTCACTTGCGTTTCTTGGATAATACCCTCCAAGTTTTGCACAGCCTTGTTGTAGTGTGAGGTGACGTCTCGCCTGATACCCACCCACCACTATCGTGGAATTATCCTTCGAAGTTGAACGTTTACCGGGTAGGCGGACCTTCGTGGAACGGTTGCCGAAGACCCTGGTCTGAAGAATAAAGTCAAGGTTGACATTTAAAAAACACCCTGTACCATCCTTTGATTAAGGACAGGAATCATATGGGGGGAAGGGGTCAACCTGTGGCTGAGTTTTTTACATGGCCTCTCGTGTCGCGCTATGTTGAATTTTACCCTGTCTGGTCTGGGCTTTTTGGGACCTGTCAATGCTGGGGAGGGGCCATTTCGGCCCCCTAATTATTTTTCTTAATCATTGAGCTAGGGAGCTGAAATTTACCACAGTATACCTTTGGTCAAGCTCTACCAGAAAATGTAAACAAGTCAAAGACGGTCGCTTTGATGACGTCACGGTGATGTCATTTTCAAAAACGGCATTTTTTGGTCAGATTTTTCGAATTTTTCATTCCTGCAATTTCTTCGCAAAAACTGTGTGGTAAATTATTTAAATATTAATGTTGTGTGGAGTAAAATAGTTTTTGCCCACTTTTCATCGCGGAAAAGCAGAAATTTTGAAGAAAAATGACGAAAACATTTTTCTGGTACCCCACGTGGTCGCCATCTTGAATTTACCCATGATCCTCTACTCGGGGATTATGGAAGTAGGCTCAAAATGACCCCAATATGATCGACTATAAAGTCACGGAGTGTCAGCTCTCAATTTTTTAAGAGCGTTAACCAGTCGCGCTAACACCACTATATTGATTGTCCCAAGTTCTCCACTCGGGTGAAAGCTTCAAAAGCTTTGACGTGAAAACTACCTATATCGTGCATTTCCAAGATTCGTGACAAGCTCGAGTGGATAAGGCTAATGAACAATGCGGAACAAAGGAATAACAACTGTATAACAGCTAAAACATTTGTACAATAATACACTTTTTCATACGTAATTAATTCATATCAACTTCTTTAGAATGCTTGTAAATTAAATATAAAATTAATTGCATAGATTATGAATATAACTGCGGCGGTTTCAGGAAAGAAATATAACGCGTACCGGAAGTTATATAGAGGCGTAGGTAAACTAAGGCAATCCTATTATCTATTTCTTTGATTTATGATATATCTTTCTGATGGAACTATTACTGCATTTCTTCTTCAGAATCTATATTATCATCATCATCGTGCTCGGCATTGCCATAGATAATGCTGCAATGTCGCAATAGTCTTTCCCTCGTCTTAATCGTTTGTTTGAGCTGTTCATCTTATGTGTTAGTAGACGCATCGTTATTTCAAAATTTCATTATGAATATATTCATTGTAGTGTCCGCCAATGCATTACTTGATCGTGATATCTATTACTTAAAATAGTGTTCATCCCTGGGATATAGTTCCGATTTGACAGGTCACCCGATTCATCTTCATCATGAAAGTGCATTATATACTTTTTGTTCCTCTTATCAATTTCTTGGCTATAATATAATAAATTATAGCTTTAAAAGGTTGGGCAAACATCTCTTTCAAGACATTACAGAAAACTTACTTTCTTGGTATTCAATCTCATCATATGAAAAATCTTTCCTTTCAATCCTTTTAAACCAGGTTGAAATTGTCCGTCTATATAACCCATGCCTATCATGTACAGCTTTTTAATTCAATTGTTGTGTTCGACTTGTCCAGGGAACAGCATCGAGTATATTTTGGATTTCAAACGTAGTTGGTTTCAGATCAATAGAAAAATGTCCATAATGTGAACAGATAGTATCTTCATACATTTTTTTAAATGGTTGAGTCGTTAGGAATAAATACGATGACCTAATATGAAAATTTCATGAATGTCGACGGGGAAATAGAACAACATACTGACAAGCATCAAATTTCATTATTAGGTCGTCGTAATTATCCCCACCGACTCAATCACTGTATCAAAATGTATGAAGTCCCTATCCCTTCACCTTGTGAGATTTACTATTGATCTCAAACAATCTACGTTTGAAATTAGAAAAAAAGCTATAAAAAAATCTACTATAAAATAAAGGCTCTTACCAGGATAAAGACCTGACGTGTTTGAACAAGCTGTACAGGATTGATAAGGGATATATACAACCTGGATAAGAATCGAATTCATGATCCCCAACAAGGATATCACTTGATTACGGATATGATTGGAATGGAGTGACGTCTAAGAACATATTTTTCTGGTGATCAGAGTGACTGTGAAGAATGTATGCATTCGAATATATTGGGGCAGTCGTTCAACCTACTGATATGCGCAAGCGTATTAAATGTAATATCTGGAAAGACATGTTTGCCCAGCCTAACAAATAAGGCATATAGCGAAGATATTGAGGAAACAAGACAGGATTATGACGAAGATGAATCGGGTGACATGGCAAAACAGGACTATATTCCAGTAAAGCATATCACACCCAAGCGATGAATTGGCGGACTCCATGGAACGATTATTTTAATAGCGAAATTTTGAAAAAGGACGAAACCTCTGCAAACGCTTTAGACAGACTATGGTGAAGCGCTCAAACAAGCGACTAAGGTGCGGAAAAGACTATTTGATAAGTTGGCTGAGAAAAATATTGATGCAGTAATAGTGTCATCAGAAAGAGATATCATAAATAGTACACAGCGAAATATTCTCCAGCCAGTACTGTGCGGCTGCAACTGAACAGTATTGGCAGGATAGGTCCTGTTACCAGCAGGTTTACTGTGCAGTAACCGCAGTTAGCATCCGCTGGTTACCATCCGCTGGGTGACTGGACAGTACCATTCAGTTGACAACTGGGGGGTTACCAGATATTTACTGTATGGTAACAGGTCGGGAACTACAGGTAACCAGCAAGTGAATAACCTGTCAGTAACCAGACGGTAACCGTGCAGTACTCTCTGGTAACTGAACAGTTCCCTGCCAGTAAGCACGCAGTTCCTTGCCAGTTACATTCAGTTGTGGATTGCATGGTACTGGCTGGTGACGGTAACCAGCTGGAATTGGCTGATGAAAGTTTGGCTGTATAGATCACGATCCTGATCCTGCACCCTGATTTTGAGTTACGTTACTTCCAATGATGACATCACTTCATATCATGACATCACTTCCGGTGATGTCGCATCAAGTAATGACGTCACTTCTGGCTATGATGTCACTTTCTGTGATGATATCTCTACCGGTGATGACGACTTTGATCATGATCAAGTGACCCACAGCTCTCCCTTTACCCACTACTTTCAACCCCACCTGCACATATGTCTCCCGCACCCCACCTGATCCCGGCTTTGTTTGTCACTATTTGTGTTACAATTCCAGAAATACATGTATTGGTTTCTTTTTGGTTCTTCAGAATACATTGTTCTGAATATAACCAAATTTGTTTTGTTTTTTGTACTGTGTTCATCATATGACTTTGTTTGTTTATTTTGTTTTCCACTCGTGCAGCAGACAAAGAGACAAATTGGTTTTATGTCCGCTATGTATAATTATTCGTACGTTCACTGGTAGTGTCATTTTGATGACTATTGACTACCTCTACTGCTAGTATTTCTACAATTTGTTACATATTATTGTCATTGTTGTACCGTCTAGTTGCAACCAGATGGTAAAGTTCCTGTCTTCAGTCTTGTTTCTACCAGTGTAGCCATTTCGAAAACTTTTGAAAAAATATATATTACATACTCTCCATTGCAAGGATATTTACAAAACATATTTGTAAACCCACCAGTCTGCGCTTAAGAAACCGTTGAGAGGAGCGAGGGGTCTGTTTGGTTAACACAAGTCGTCTATCTGCAATAGTAGTGGTAGACACACGCATTGTTATAAATTCTTGTTGTCTGTGAATTCCCATCTGTTAATCAATGTTGATAGATTAAAATCCTATGAACTCCCCCACCCCCCGCCCTCTCATTCCCATTGTATGTCTGGAAAGGATCTTAGGTTCCAGGATGAAAGCTCGATTCCGTTCACCTCAGTTGACTGACTAATCACAGCACCGCTTTAATGGAGTATGAGTATTCAGCTCTCAGCCTTCATTGGTCCAGACGGAACACTAAATATTCATGATATGGGGTCGTTGAGTGGCACCCTTAATCCGAGAATTTAATTCATTTTATTATGAAATGTGTTGGATACAAACAGTTTGATTCTCCTCGTTCAAGATTACCTTCTGTAAAATCATGTCGAGCAAAGATGATGAGATAAACCAGGGCGGCCAGTGTCGTCAGCCACAGAAGCAATCTTATCTTCC
>JAVTVY010050585.1:0-27865 GCA_036873755.1 Hanleya hanleyi | reverse complement strand
ATAGGACAGATCATCTGTCCCATTGGATCCTATAGGACAGATCATCTGTCCCATTGGATCCTATAGGACAGATCATCTGTCCCATTGGATCCTATAGGACAGATCATCTGTCCCATTGGATCCTATAGGATTTTTTTGTAAGGGAACCGATTTATCTGTAAGGCCTTTCGGATGGCCTCTTCATCATCAATCACTGGTGACGGCGGATATGTCTTTTAGAGAGGAATAAGTTTCTCTCCTTCGAGACGAAAGCTAGCAAGGGCACTGAAGTAAGAATAGATGAAACAATATGCCACAGCAGTAGAAGACTATAACCTAATATCCAGAGATTCCCCCGTTGTTTCCATCGGTGGAATATGAAATATTCATATATCGTTTTATTGCGGCAGAAGCGCTCGATGGTTTATTGAAAGTTTGAACAAATGGGACCAATATGTCTTCGTGCCAACAACCCTAAAAATATTCAGTTTAATGTTATATATAGTACGACGAGTCGACCTTGAAAATCCTGTATGACAGTCAAATCTTCTTTCTATCGCGGCGACTGTATCCAAGTTTGATCACCCGTTTATCCGAAATCATTGAAATAGTAATTTTTCTCTGCGTACAGGGGTTGATTCTCCTCAATCTCAGATATGAACCCGCAAAATTTTCTTAAGCTTCTCCTCTAGAGACCTAGGTGGGTGAAACAGTGTGCTATACACATAATGGAAGAATGCCCGTCACAAAACATCCCGCCCTCTTCTCTGTACCCGTGACATGGAGCTGATGCTTATGATATATGATAATCAACTATGCCATACTGTAAAAAGCTCCTTTGAAAGTAGATCCCACGGCGCCTGTACGTTAGAGGGAATCCTCGCGAGCCAGTGTATCGATCGATCTGTTAGAATCGATATACTGATTTGGTTAGTTGTCCACACTAGTTTTGGAGATAAATAGGTCAATGAGGGTTTTCTCTGAATCAAACCAATCAGTGAACGCGCTAAGCTAGCTTTTTATGCCTGTCCGCTGCGAGGTGTGAGATGCGACAGGTTTGGATTTCATCGCGGGCCAAAGTGCTTTAATGTCGGGGTGATTCGACATCGGAAGTCAAAGCAATACCGACATGCTAAATCAAAACAAGAGCGGGGGATGAAATATATGGGATTGTATAATAGAGGCATCGACTCAAAAGCTCATTCGAATCACGAAAAATGTCCAGGTAAACCCTCTGTAAGGATTTAGGATTTACCTGGACTTGTGAAGATGCTTAGAGGGAGAAAGAAGTAACTTTCAACAAACGCCTGACCAATGAATACAATCTTCTATTGGATCGATGTCGTTATTGGGAGGTAGCTGACCAGTACCGACGTCAGCAGCTTCCTTCGATCAGGGAAGGACTTGTTCTGGGACATCAAACGTTGCTTACCACGGTCTGTGCTGCTTTAAACTATTCAGATTTATTGGATATTAGATCGTGATCTATTCTGCGGCATATGCGTGGCACACATCCGAGCTCTACATCTGAAAGCAGTATGTTGGTTATTCGTCTATATTTCGTAGAAACAGGAACCGAATTAGTCGATCACTAGAGTCAGTAGACGAGACCGCTCTAGTTTACAGATTATAATACATATGCCATCAAATTACAATGAAATTATCTTTGATATACAAGCGTCTAGTCCGTCATTCCATATTCAGTCGTCGTCCATTAACGAATTTCCACGTTCATAATCCAAAGGCCTAATTCATATAATAGCATTAACCCCAAATTAAAAGGATAACTCATAGTATACATAAAACTTTCCTGCAAGACAGAAGTGGTCAACAGTTTTCAATAATACCAGCAAGACATCATGATGTTCCAAAAATATCAAATTCGTATCGCTGGTCAGTACTATTAAATCCATATGATATACGTTGTAATGTCGTTATCTAGAGAATGGTGTATCTCAGTCACGCTTTGATTGGGACTGTTCATATGAACACTGTGGCATAGGTTCATACGGCCCCTAGCCCCAGGTTAATCGAATTTAAACACAAGTTACGAAACGTACCGCCATATATCTTGCACGCTGCGCTCGTATTTTGCTATCAGCATGCGATATGTAAATGCTACTAGGCGAGATATGTATTTATCTCGATTATATGATATTATATGTTCATTATACTTCTAGAGGTTCGAAGCTATCGTTATGTAACATCAGGGCAGTCACTGTGTGAATGTTACTGTAAGCGATTCCCCTCAGTATTGCAGAAGCATAACGGAGACACTGTATGTTTTTGATAGAATTTATTATCATTTTCTCTTGACCTCCTGCGTCTGTTCAAATATGTACCATAATTAACCTGCATTCTGAAACGTTGACGTTATCCAACAATGTTCATCACTCTTACCATCGCACCCTGGTCTCGGTATTCGCACTAAAACTAGCAAGCACCAGGACGCGACAGCTGAAGCATGAACGAACATATTTATTTCGAGTTGCCAATCTTTCGTTTTTGAGGTGTGAATGATTGTTTTCATTTGCGTGTCTTTTTTCTCTGTCAGTCATCGGTCATTTTTTTTCATATTGACGGTGTCAACAATTTTAGATTATCTTCCTTTAAAATTGCCGATTATTTGATCACTACAGACAAAAACTTATCCTTGGAGTGCGTGGGGTGGGGGAGTTTGCTTTGATGTCACACTCAATAATATTTCGGTCACGTGATGATCATGCTCGAAACTGTTTCTTTAGCGTGTTTGTCTCCCTAACAAAATTCGCTTGATTTTCTGAAGATTTTATACATTATTGATGACAAAAAATGTTCAATAAAAGATGGTTCAGCAACCTTGATTTGGAAGGTGTTAATTATTCGTAAAATATGAGGAGGTAATACGCCGACAGGAAATATTCACGGATAATTGTATGGACGATAAGAGCTTCTTATGCGTCTCCTTTCAACCGGGTTTAATAAGGCAGGATTCGATTTTACCGCCAAGTAACTCAATTAAACCTATCGAGCCCTGAAATAATGAAGGAGGAGATCGAGGGAGAAAATGTGAGTTAACCGAGATCAATGACCTAGCCTAACCCTCGCACGCGGTCAGGTCAGTATCAGTGATTATCATGACCGCACTGCTATCAGTGTATCGATTTGCTGGGCCTATCGTGTGCCACACAGCTCCCCAAGGGGACTCGAGTTTGACAACAATGATCACAAGAACTAAGTACACCATTAGTGCTGACGTAAGAGGGTAAATAAGAGAGCCGGATGTACTCATTCAAATGGAGAACCATTAACGAAGAGGTCCTCAAAACATCCGCCCTTTTTACTACTATAAAGCGAATACGACGCTAAGGGCCTTCCATCTAATTGCTAATATGCATCATTTCCTGCTTACATGACTTGTTTATGCTCGGAATGCCTGCTTAGTTCCACCTTGTCCAATATCATGATTACAATGTGCGTGGGAAATAGTTACAAGCGGCATCGATGCTGCATTTTAACCTTGAGCTCCGAAAGAACGAACACTATGGTCGTCGCCTGGTGTCAGCACAGACTTTTAGATGATTTATTTTAATGTTTTATTAACCCGGACAAGTATCAAACCACAACTGGCTACCAACTGTTACACTGGAAATTCTTCGATGCCGTTCCCCAGATCATACATAACATCTACTGTTTCAATTCTCATTTATAGTTTTCGATACCGATGTGCCTTTCATATAACTTCTCGATACCAGCTACCGTACCAGGCATATTGAAACAGTTCGATCTCAAGTAACCAAGATTCATTTTACACGCTTTGCGGATACGAGTATTGATCCCACGAGAAGATTACCTTTTCATGGTCATGCGATGATTCAAGTTTTATGTATTAATATTATTGTTCTCACCGATGTACCAGCTTCCACTTAGATCTGTACTAGTCTGGTACACAGACACATCGCCAGCGGCTATAGATAACCTTTACTTCCTCGACATATAAAAATCGGTTAGAGGAATTCGAATAAGCTAAAACCACTACACTCGCCATCTGAATGAAATGGTCAAATTTCAATGCCATACACAGGATCTTGCGAGGTAGCTCTGGTACACAGACACATTGCCAGCGGCAATAGACAACCTTTACTTCATCGATGTATTTTACATATGTTGTATGTAGTCTGAGAATAATGGAATTTACGGAAGTGGTTGTGACCAGAAAGGTTGACTAGGGGTAGTGAAATTATCACATGAAATCATTACGCTCCATTCAAAAGTTCAATGCCATACACATGATCGTGTGAGGTAGCCATAATTAGAATAGTGACGGAGAGAAACAAATGACAGTGAGCCAAATGAAATTGGTTGGAGCGCTACGGCAACTATTTTGCATCGAATTTAATTGGAGCAAATAATAACTTTGGCAGAAAACTAGCGCTTGTAACAAAAATAATAAATACGATCGTGGAATGAATAAGGGGACTTGGTAATTGTTGACAGGTTACATCACGGCGAAGTAATGTAAAATAATTTGGCGCCATAAACATACATGTATATTTCCTGTTCTTATTATTATAATAGAAATAATAATTATCCGGTTCGCCAGGTTTCGCTCCATAAACACACGGAAAGACAGATCTGTGCGAACGGACAGGTGAAACGAATTAAATGATTTTCTTTTGGAGCACGATTATTACCGGGATGTCAGGTGCATTAAACTTTTATCTCAAGGAACTAATCAAATTGCAAGATATCAAAATTTAACGATCAATTAACCCTACCTGGCCGGGGGGGGGGGGCCATTATGGCCCCCTACCAAACTTTCTGCACTATCTCCGGAACGGGGAAAAATGGAGAGCTGAAACTCCGAGACTTTATAGTTTATCTTATTGGGGTCATTTTGAGCCTATTCGCATAACCCCCCGGTCAGAGGATCATGGGTAAATTCAAGATGGCGGCCACGTGGGGTACCAGAAAAGTGATGTTTTTGTCATATTTCTCCAAAATTTCTGCTTTTCCGCGATGAAAAGTGGGCAAAAACTATTTCATTTCATAGCACATTAATATTTGCTTATTTTTCATGCAGTTTTTGTGGAGAAATTGCAAAAATAAAAACTTCGGAAAATCTGACCGAAAAATCGACCCAAAAATGCCGTTTTTGAAAATGACGTCACTGTGACGTCATCAAAGCGGCCATCTTGGATTTTTTTACATTTTCTGGTAGAGCTTCACCCAAGGGTATAGTGTAATAAGTTTCAACCCCCTAGCTCAAGGGGTAAGAAAAATTATTAGGGGGGGCCATTTCGGCTCCACCCCCCAGGCCTGGACAGGTCCCAAAAAGCCCAGGGCAGATAGGGTTAAACCGACAGTTTGAATAAATATATCAGAATATAACAATAGCATATGTAGCGTCAACTGTTACACAATCATGGCAAATTAGTACAAGCTCTCGTGTTAAGTTCAAAGCGCTGTGTGTTTAATTGTGCATAGCTCGGAAGTCTACAGGGTAATTTTTAAATGAACCGACAGAAATGAAACATTATTTTGACTTGCATTCGATGAAAGACTGACATTTGTTGCATCACTGACGCGAACGTGTCGACAGGACCATCATGATATATTGGTGCACTCTGCAATATTTTACAAAAACAAATGTAGAAGAACGACGGCTGCTCATTGAATGTCGAAAATGGCTCTCATGTACTAGAAACGGACATCTGTTTTGTGTCATTGAAGGATAAATGCGTTTAATCCGTAATGGCTTCCAAGTAATAAATGTCACCATGGTGATTGTTACAGAACAGTTCCAACGCTGTATGGAACTCTGTATCAAAATGATATGAGAGGGTATGCAGTAGCTTGCTTTGCTGTACTAGTCTTAGTCGAAGGATCTTTGCATTTACATGCTTGCTTACGTGTCCTCAAGATTTATTGCCTTTAATTGAAGGAGCTTTCCGCTGGTGACGAAGTCTGGGAAACCCTTTTCAGCACAGAGAAAACAGCCATCCCAGTTTCCGATAAAAACTTGATGAATATCTGCTCGATTGCCTCGAAACATAGCTGAAAAGCAGATAAACTCTGACCAGTCAAAAAATAACTAATCACGATTATTCGCGGTTTGATTCTTTTTTCCAAAGTGGCGTTTTTATTTCAAATTTATGCTTTTTACATCCCGGTAGTTACAGAAACAAATTACACAAAATTGGATTAGTTGTACTTTGGGGACAAGCTGTTCTGTTCTTTTGACAGCGTTCATTATCCATACTGTATCTGTGATGGAAGATTTGTATTACTTTTCTCACTTTTGGAAATTTCCTTAAGAAATAATCACCACCATTTCTTTCGAAAATGAATATGGTCACCGTTCACGTGAAGTTGAGAAAAAAATCGAAAATAAATTCTAATTTAGGTCATAAACGCATGAGCATCATACGTAAGGAAAGAATTCACAATCATGTTTTAACGAAAGTAGTATGACTCTTAATCTCCGTTCGCCTAGAATAACTCAATAATAAAGCCCATGCAATATCTCACATGATTCACTTCTTAAACTATGCACTGGTCCCACAGGGGAAATTTTATAAATGAGCCCCCTTAATGATATCTGATAAAATAGAACTCGTTATGATGAAATATTGATTGAAAAAATGTCACCTCGATTCCATGACATTGGGCCACTTGAGCAAACATTGCAGTCGACAGTTTGAAAAGTCACTGTATGCAAACATCCCTTGACATATTCATTTTTTTATTTTATTACAGTTTTTTTTCTTTCTGCACTCTTTTCAAGACTGTATATTACACCTCTGCGAGATGTAGTTTTTGTGATTGTCACTAAATTATTTCCGCAAATATTCCACTACTAACTAGAGTTATAGAAGTACTAGGATAAACCACGACACAGTGTTAATAAAATAGTACTTATAACATACACAGGACGCATGGTTTTGTCAATATTACCGATAACAGTATTTTCGTTATTTGGGATAACACAATCTTAGAATAGCACAGATTCTAGTGCTGAAACATTGGTCGAGTCCCGTGCGAGATTCGAACCAGCGACCACAGAGGCAGGCACCCAATCGCCAGCACTGTATGTCGGCGACCTAAACCACTCGGCTAACGGGCCTCCAACAAAAAATAGATGGTAGCAGACCGGTAGTCTTGAAAGCGAACATACAGTACCCCTCTGATGATCGTAATGACACAGGTCCCACAGCTAAATAGGAAGATATGTTTTTATCATTTAGAAAGTGATAGTATAACAGTATATTACCGATGTTACCATACTGGCAGTCCTTACTCTCACAGATACTGATTCCCATTTACCGTTCATATCGTCAAAGTGTATGACCGATTTGACTGCACAGAAGGTAATAAACTGTTCAGCAATATTCAATTGTAAATCAATTTAATATCACTACACGAGAACCACGGGGAATCACGCTGTGGAAAAGCAGTCCAAAGTCGATCAATCAAGATCTCTTCGCTAGTCTCTCCCCTTACATCAGAGTCAATCTAATATAATGTCGACGTGGGTTCATTCTACTTTGACGTCAGGTTATCAAAAATATTCTCCGGTAGAATTCTTCTTTTTGTACCTGTTTATTAAATATAGATTATTTCGGTATTCTATAGATGTCTGTCTGGCCATGTTACATCTTTGCTCATTTTCTCACACAACTTCACTGGATTCTTGAAATGAATATCTACCTTCAATGCCATTGCATTCATTTACCTCGGCTTTTCTATATCAATTGTCTTAACAGGCCGTGCATCAGTATAGAATGAATTCTCTCGTTAATAACATTTGTCTGGAATGAATATAACTAAATCCGTGTTCTTTGGACACCACGGCGCGATTGTAATTTTTGTTGTGATCTGGGACAATATCATGGTATATTTACGTCTTTCCTCCACATGATTTAATTATGATTGAGAACATTCGTCATGTTTAATAAGGATGTATCCAATATTTTTTCACAAATGCATACAAAGAACAAACGAGTACGAACAATATGTATTTAGCCAAAATCCTTGTTGAGCCAGGCCCGACTGCCGCCGGAAGCAGCCGACCATTTGTGTTTTAGAGAAATGTAATCCCCTTATGTTGTTAAATCAAGTGATTGGTGACATGACCAAACGTCGGCATGGCTACACAATGTGAACTGGCATTATTAGAAATCGCTTCTGGCAGAATCCGGATCAAGGTTGTTATCACTGTGAGCACATTTGACTCTAAAGGAGACAACACATTTGCAACCTTGATTCTCATACATTAAGACACAAAGGACCCCTTGGACCAAATGCCATTTAACCAGGTGCGGTGGCATTATATCTCCACTGCTGGAAATCGTTTTGGTCCAAGTGGTACTTATTGTGTGTTTAAACGACTCGATTTATACACTTTTTTTTCTCAAGAAATAGCACATGCTGTGGATTTCAATTTCATGTCATAAATATAACCAACACGCAACTGAGCTAGAACTTTCACATAATGTGCACATATATTTTCTCTTGCCGTTACATTAGAAAACATATTTTTAGGACATTTTATTTTATCGATTTCAACCGCACCACGTATAGGCCAAAATGCCGTCATCTCCTTTTGGTTGCCGGCGGGACAAGGCACATTAATTGATATTAGTCTTCGATATTCCGGAGGGTGATATATTATTCAAACTCACCGTCTCGTCGACGTCTGTAAATTTACACCCTCGTCTAATTTGCACTTACGAATTCTGATTCACAATTAAATATCACATTCCGGAATGATTCCGAGCTGACATTGCACGTTACTGTGAATAGAAAATATGCGAGAATGTGTGGAAGGAAAAGAATGTGATTTATTGATAAATGAGAACTGGGTATTAGCCCTGAAAAAAAATAGCGTAGGAATACCTACTCAATGTTGTTATAGAGACTGTTCTCCCCCAAACAATGGAAAGTTTGTTTCTTATCTCAATTTGACAATGAGGAGTAAAATAAAAATATGCTCATGAATACACATAGCTAATATTGTAAAATAAAACGATGTAGGTGAAGATTGCAGCAGCAGCCTTATCGCCGTAATTCGCAATGCCGCTTTGACAACTTATATGGACTAACCTGCTTTTCATTGAGGTAGACGGCAATTGCGCTATATAATTGGAACCTCTCTAAGCATCACGCTTACCTTTTGACTGTCGGATTTATAGCCTGTACAAACTCGAGTTCTAAAATGATTTTGTTTCTTGTTTCATCTGAATTGGTATTGATGCAATGTCTCACTCTTTTCTCTTTCTACAGAATGAACTGCAAGATTTACAGAAATCGAAGGCGACATTAGTGACAGAATTAGGCAGACTATTAGAAGTGCTTAGACGTCAGCATGAAAACAGTTTAGAAAACGAAGCATATGACGATGATGATGAGGATGTAAAGAGAAACTTTGATTCGCTTGGAGGCTACTCAATTCACCCAAGTAAACGTAACTTTGATTCACTCGGTGGATACTCCATCCACCCAAGTAAACGACACTTTGATTCACTCGGTGGATTTGCCATTCATCCAGGAAAAAGGAATTTCGATTCTTTGGGGGGATTTGCCATACATCCTGGAAAACGCCACTTCGATTCCTTGGGAGGATTTGCAATTCATCCTGGAAAACGTCATTTCGATTCTTTGGGAGGATTCGCTATTCATCCCGGAAAAAGGCATTTTGATTCCCTAGGTGGCTTTGCTATTCACCCAGGGAAACGTCATTTTGATTCTTTGGGTGGGTTTGCCATTCACCCTGGAAAGAGGCATTTCGATTCTCTCGGTGGATTTGCCATCCACCCCGGAAAGCGGAATTTCGACAGTTTAGGTGGTTTTGCAGTTCACCCATTTAAACGCCACTTTGATTCACTTGGGGGTTTCGCGATTCATCCTGGAAAAAGGGTTGTGGATACCTCTGACGAGTCCGATGAGTCTTACGACAAAGGATATTGGGACAATGCTGCGCCCGAAATCGACGGTGATGACTCAGAGAAACAGGTTTACTGGCCTTATGATGATGAACAATCCTTAGACACACTTGAGTCCCCGAAGAAGAGGAGATACTTTGATTCTTTAGGTGGTTTTGCTATTCATCCTGCTAAGAGAACCTATGACACGATAGATAGCATGGACGATGAAGGTGACAAAATGTCCAAGTGATACTGAGGCGGTAACCTCAAACAAAATAACCACTTTGCTGCATGGTATTCTTTCTATGGGGGTATTTATTAATGGAACGTCAGCTACTACTGCCATATCGCGCAATCTAAAATAATTTGTAAATATCCGTTTACAAGAAGTATCCAGATTTTGCGAACAGCAACAGATCATGCAACAGATCGTGATTGATTGATTCGCGTCACACCTGTTCAGTGAGGTAAAACATGCAGAACATAACAGATAACTAGAAGTTCCAGAAATGATATTGACTAGAGTTTTTACTTGACTACGCGAGAAACATCAGTGATGGCGGAAATAATTTAATTTTAATTTTTAAGAACAGTTTTTTATGCAAATGGAAGTATTATGATGAACAACTTTCGTAACCGAAATATTCAGCCTGTATCACAATAACAATATTGCCAAATTGTAAATACTATAATGAGAACTGAAGGATATGGTCATTATTCTGTAATAAATATGCCAGCACACAGCCTGAAGATATAGTATCTCTTTTTTGGATGTATTATGGAATTTCTTCGCGCCTACCTCCTGACTTCTGATCTGGGTGATCAGTGAAGTATGGTACCAAACTAGTCCAGTGCATACAAGTAGAGCGAACAAGTTCAAGGAATAATTTTGTCCTGAAAATCGTTCTTGATATAAGCGTCTAGTCCATCATTCAATATTCAGCCGTCGTCCATTAAAGAATTTCCGCGTCCTTACTTCAAGCATCTAATTCAGTATTAGCCGCAAATTTTAAAAAAAGTCAACAAATCATAGTATACATGAAAATAGGCTAGTTCCCTGCACCAGAGAAGCGGTCAACAGTTGTCAATGATGCCGGCAGGACATCGTGATATTCAAAATATCATTTTCATATCGCTGACTGATATACTTAATCAATATGATTTTCGTTGTAAACTCGCTATCTAGGGTATGATGTATCTCAGTCACGCTTTGATTGTATCGGATCATATGAACACCATGAGGATCCTGAAACACATACATTCATACGGCCCTTAGCCTCGGGTTAGGAGGAATTAGACACAAGTTACGAAACGTAACGCCATTGATCCTGCACGCTACGCTCGTATTTTGCTACCAGCATGCGATATATATCTCCAAATTTGAGAAACTTTGAGTGGAGGCGCTTGATGGTAAGCGCTGTTTCATAAGTTTGTGCAATAATGTTTTGAGAAGTTTATTAAAATCGTCACATTTCACACAGGATTTGCACCAATTCCGAATAAGCATGAACTGAAAAAAGAGAAGCAGTTTTCAATGTTTGACGTCTATAATACGGTTAATATAACCTAAAATAGGCAAGACAACTCAGGGTTTTCAGCGCTCAATGAAGACTTATTTCTCTTCTGGTTGAAAAGTGTCACTTTACAGGTATCAAAAGGGGAGTTATTTAGCCGTTAAAAAACCGCTTAACCGTCACCTTTGTCAAATAGTAGGACACATTTACTCGATAACGGCGCAGTGGTCATAAGAAGGCCGGTTTAGCTAGGAAATAAGTCATGAACTCTTCGGGTTAGTATTCTGACTACATTTTCCAGGAAGACAAATGATAGACTCCCGGGTGTCAAGTAGGTTCCTAATAATGTCACGGGAAACCCGTGAACCGTGAACCAAACGAACTACAAGAGACAGATTCAAATTTTGTCGTTCCAACACACGGCGACGTTACAATACACATATGGGATTGAACACAAGCTAGGAAGCGCTGTGAAAGAGATCATTTTACGCTACGATTTTATTTTGCAGTAGTGTTTTGGTAAAAATACAGTATTGATTTGTCGCAATACGTACCAAGTTAAACAGGTTCAGTTCGCCCCTGAAAAACTGACCTTCTTTTACTTTAACCTGGATCTACATACTGATGTTGTTGATTATCACTCCTCCCTCTTCACGTGAAATGTAAAAACCACACTACAATCTAAATTATTATTCAGAAGGCAAACTGTCTTCTGAGCCGAGCACTTTTCGACCATCTGAGCTGGTCACGTGGGTATCGTCGTTTGATTGTGTGCTGCACAGAAAACAGGGTCGCGACTGTCACAATTTTTCAGGAATAAATCGAGACTTACTAAGTAAGCGGAATACAATTAAAGTTAGCTATGATATTATCCAATAATAACACAACTGAGCATTTATTGCGGGATATTCTAATCACAAACATCGACCTTTGGCGAAAGTGACGTCATTTATTGTATTTTGGAGTTAAAACGTACAAAAAAAATCATGCGATAGAAATCGCGTTGCCTGCTCTCATCACGACAAAGTGGTGTCATCAAACTTTTCCGGACATATTGAACCTGTTCGGTATGTACTAATCCGCCTGAAGGGAAGGTATTTCACTTCGAAGAATTATTTCTAATATACAGATCATACTAGAGAAACACAAGTAATAAAAAAAGTCGATGCTATACGTATTTTTGGAGGATTCCTACGCAGTGCGGGGGCCACAACAGAGAGATTCTACAGCTATCTGTTTAGGCAATCCACCCAACAGCAATAACGATATTTAGGGGAGAGGATTGCTAGCTGTTTGGTGGGGAGGAGACATTCAAAGGAACTTGAATGGCCTTCCTATGAGGGCTTAAAGGTGGTTCAACGCCAAACACTGGCATCAGATCCGACAGTCAGTAGTCAGTCGTCGCCTATAAAGAATTTTCGCGTCCATAATCGCAAAATTAAAAACATATTATAATTTATGCCTACTACAGGTAGGCATAAATTAACAATATATATACAGTTGAGGTAATATCACGCAAGAGAGAAGCAGACATTAGTTTTCAATGATACGCGCAAAATACCAATGTTCTTGTTGTTACTTCCATATCACTTATCAGTATTCCTAATCCAACTGGATTTCCAAATCGTTATCTAGTATATCAATCTACCAATTTCAGAGATGATCTAGAATATCCGTCTTCCTCTGCAATATACAATGTTCAACCCAATTCTACTGAACTGCGGTGAGCTTGATCGAATCCATAATATTGACATAATAGAGGAACATAAACGTATGTCATTTTTATAACATATTCAAGAACAACAAAAGCTGAGAAATGCCACGTATCATAACAGTTAGAATTCGTCGTAAGTTGGGTAATAATTCGTAAGTACAAGTAAACAAGTAAGTATGAGTCAAATAGTTGCTTGTTGTATACGTTCCTTGTGAAACAATACATGGGCGGTTGGTTTTGACCGAAACCCATATATTATATCATTGGCAGGAAACGAAATATCATATGGTAAAAGCAGATAAATTGGTGAAAATGTTGAAAACTCCCCAGGAAAACATGCATATAAAAATGGATTTGTCGCTAGTACAGCTTCATATGTAAGCATTTTGACGGTTACCGACTGTTTGTTGAGTCGCAAGAGTCCAATCAGAAACTTCTCTGCGTCAATGTCTGGCTATCGTCCTGGTCGAGTACGGTCTGTCTGGCCGTCGGTAGTTGTTTTACACTCCGTTATCGCTATGGTTCTGTTACGGAGAAGACATGCACTGCTATTGTATCACTTCGCTATTGTTTTGCAGCTTCCACCAACAGGAAATTTGGTGCAGATGTAGTACTCTGTTATCGTATGTCGTGCCCATCCGTTCATTGAAAAACACGAAACAATGAAACTACAGATAGAAGCAGCACTGTCAAACTCACCTATATGCAGGAAGCGGTCAGAACAAACATTTTTCTGACTGGTCGTTTTATGGCCATTTGTGCTTATCTCGTACACGTAGCTTCTTCATTATATCCGTTGACTGAAGTTCTAAATTGATAGTGATATCAGCGCAATATAAGCAGTTTGATAGGACGGCTTCTCGAAATCGGTTACCCATTTTAATTTTGGAGGTGGACCTGTGTAGGCATGAATACTAGAAATTGGAGCGATATGCAGTAGGTGGGAAAAATTGACGTCTGGCGATTAAAAAGCAACCATATGACTACAGGAAAGCTTCCCTCGGCACCTGACATTCTGACCCGAGGATACGGTGGATTCTCGGACCTAGCTTTAGTGTCTCAGAAGACTATGAAGTATTCACACGGCCCCTAGCACCGGCTTAAGCGGAATTAGATACGCTAGCTCGGGAGCTGTGACGAAGGATCAGTTCTAACACGTAATTCATCTTATGTTAATGGACGAGCATTGTGGACGTCTGATGGAGTAAACGCCTTAAGATGGGTTAAACCTGGTAAATGCAAGAATACCCATAAAATGCCCGGCGTTATTTGACTTAAATTTCCCACCAAAACAATAAACCTACAGATATTTGTCGAATGACATGTACAGGGGGCGAGCACACAGTTTTATCGATGGAGAACAAATAGTTCTCAAGGAATTTATGATAACGTTTTAAAATAACTTCCACAGATGATTAAATAGCAGTAGATGAGTAACGCGTCATTACTCTCCGTCTCCCATTTGATGGAGAAAAGACGACTTCTAATTGATCCAAACATCTCTGTGTTTTGCACCAAATTGTGGTCATCGACAAGCTACAAATTTAATCATGGCCTCTATTTAAATGTTATCGTTCAGACTTCGTCGACGTCATTCGCACAGAAAAAGGCATGCGTCAAAGTATTCCCGTTCAACTTTTCTCTTTGGTTGATTATGTCAATGGTGGGTTCGGATTGTACGTGTCCTATTTCGTAGAATATCTTACCTCATTGGGTCGAGTAGAGCCAACAGTGTTGCACTGTCAAGAATAATACGCAAACAGAGCTATGCCCGCACGGATTTAAGTAGATATCGTGGAGTTTATTCGCTGTTCTTGGACATAGAGACAATAGATATTAAACGCTAACAACTGAAGGGTTGGGTTCGAAGGTTGTTTTACCGAGGGTACACTATACACCTTGCATCCACTTGAATCTGTTTGCTTTTGCTAATTGTGAGTCTATGGGCATAATCTTCAGCATAAATTATTTGTTAAATTCAAAATGGCGAGCAAATGCGGGAATACTTTCGTTTCTCAAATCCAAGACTATCAACAAATCTATGGGCTAAGCTTGGGTCTGTTCACCCTATCTCTGATCATCTTAGCTAACTGAGTCTATCTATTTGCATAATTCTCGACCGACAATACGATAATGGTGACATTCAAAATGGCGAGATTATATCGCATTCAAATTGATCAGTTTCTTCGTTATATTCAGGGCAATTATATTCACGCAAAATACCTATGTCAGTGATCAGGCTTCAAATAAGCATAACATTTCATATTACGCTTGAATCAAGTATGATATCATGTTCTTGGTCCTATGGTCAATAAATAATTGGTAAATTAAATACGCTGTCGTTTGGACCAATTTTTACGTTTATCATAATTTGAGATACGCATCTGCGGAAATTCTCCACACAACCAGCTTGATTATTTCTGACTCATTAAATTAGACGCAACATATAAAGTCAGTGAAAAGAGATGAAGGCACACTGACCAGAAGTCATGTGAGCACAGAGTCCGATATTTTGAGTGTATATCCAAAAACAGAACAAAACCAAAACGTTATCCCTGTGATGTTTTTTTTTACCTACCCTGGCTCATGTTCTATCGTAATCGAAAGTGAAGTTTTTTTTCTTCATTTTTTCTCTATAAATTTAAATTTATTTGAAATCGTGCAAGGTCAGCTAATTCACGATGTGCACATGAACAGGTATTGTACCTGTTCATGTGCACATCGTGAATTAGCTGACCTGCACGATTTCAAATAAATTTAAATTTATAGAGAAAAAATGAAGAAAAAAAACTTCACTTTCGATTACGATAGAACATGAGCCAGGGTAGGTAAAAAAAAACATCACCTTGATATGTCCCCGAGGGTGAGTTGAACTATGGTGGACCAACGGTCTATACAATCTAGGGATTCCCTCTCTGTTTCCATCGGGGTCTTCAGAACGAAAGGTTAATATTAGCATAATTTCCCATGCACGGACAACTGATAGATACAAGGATGTTTCGGTATATGTTAAGATAGTATATATATCCTAAATATCTAGCGTTATCGTTCAGCATGGAACCTTGACACATAAGTCATAATCTGCTGCCTTAATGCATCATTTCTAGGGAGTTCGAAGAGCTGGGTCAGTGTACAACCGTCCCAAGAGAAACTCAGGTACCCATAATATGTGTATAATGAAATTATGTGAAAGTTACATACAAAAGGAGGTGTTCGGTTTGACTGTATTTTCTTCCTTAGTGTGTTGCGTTTATAAAACGAAAATATAATTTCCTCGTATTTACTTCAAAAGTTATTAGCTTAAGAGAGAAAATACTGAATTTCTGTATTCTGACTTTTCACCGATAAGACATTTATCAAAAAAATATTACGAGTTTTAGAAAATAGGCATTTGTTTGTTTTTGCAATTTTTGGTATTATTCCTAGAGGGAATTCCCTTCAAATGGAAAATATGACACCTTTAACAAAAACGAGTCTTAGATATCCATATTCGGTGGGTTTGATCCTAAATGATACCGAAAAATTGTTTTGGTTAAAGGTGTCATATTTTCTTAATATAGAAATATATGAAAACGATTGGAATGCTCTGTAGGGGTGGAGTTCACCGCCATTCCGAATATGATTACTGCAAACAAAAATTGTAACTGCTTCGTGGTTGAATGGTTAGAGTGTTGGACTAAAAATCAAAGGAACGTCAACTTTTGGGTTCGAAACTCCAAGTCACAAATTTTTTTGTTTTCATTTTTATCTTTTTTTTCCATCTTGATTTTGGATTTTAAAGTGCAATAGTGACGTGAAATAAAGACAACGAACCGCTATCGCAATTAATCGCTTATGTTATTATAATTCGTGACTATATAGTTGTACGCACACACAGCCACACCATGCACTTGATCAGTAGTTGAATATTGTGACGATCCAATAGAGCAAAAAATAATTGTTAAACATATATTTAACTTCCAGACAAGAGTATTTCGTCTCAGGGCAACGGGAAGATAAAAGTTGTAACTATGAACGGAAAAGTTATAATGTAAAAGATTTCCAATATGAAGGCCTGCTTGACCAAAAATGGAAAATTCCTGATTCACAGCAGTTACAGCTGTTCTTCAATGTTTCGTCACTACAATATGGCTATATACATTTCCGATTTTTCCGTTGATGTAGGTGTCCCGTTTTGCAACTTAAACACATTCTCTTTTTATTGAGGAAATGATTCTCAACAAGTGGTGACGCATGCTTTCCCAAGTGATCATGCTTGTGCCAATATGGTTTTTTTCCAGTTACTTCCGTATTTATTGTTCGCAGAACTTTTGACAAAGAGTTGTCAGTTTTTGAGTAGATGTACATATTAATATAACTGACTATTGTTCGTAAATAGTTGAATCGTTCATGAAAATATATATAGTAACTGTATGAGAATATGAACCAAAACTTCCCATTAGACTGGCCTCGTCGGGCTGATAAAGAGTTGGGAATATCTGAGCATTACGTCACAATATACCGGCCGGCTCGAAGCGAGACAATAGAGCAGCAGAGAGCGACGCTGAAGGAAAAAAAAATCCATCTAAAGCGAACACCTCCTTTTGGACACCCAATTTGGCTGAATATCAACCAATCGTAGAGCTAGTTTGTCCGGGATTCGTTCCGGTGAATCGGTGGATTGTTCCCTTTTGCATATTCCGGAGAGATGGACAAAGGTAATGTCTCTGCGTCCAGGATTTCTTTGTCGTCAATCCCAGACGAGGACCCCACAAAACATTCATAAACTTCTCCTCCAGGGTTCTAGTGGAAAGGATATCCTTTGTACTCAAAGAGAAAATGCCCGGCACAAAGCTCATAACGACCAATCAGACTTTGCACCCCTTTCGTACTACCAAATGACATGGATTTGGCACTTATGATACGCAAATTATGCATTTGAAAGTAGATCCTATGGCGCCTGTACGCCGAAGGGGTTAACAGTGCATACTGACGTCGGGGAGAAAAAAAACAGCAAAAAGAATGACCAATCAACGCAATCTTTTATTAGATCGATGTCGGTATTGAGAGGTAGCTGACCAGTGCCAACTCTGCAGCTTCCTCTAATAAGGGAAAATCTTGTTCTTGGACATCGAATTACACACCACAATCTACATTTGAAGGCAACAATATGATGATGATGCTTCTATATTTCGTAGAAACAGGACCCTGATTGTTCGATTACTATCAGATTATCTAGCCTACAGATTATCAAACATACATGTATGTCATCAAATTGCAATTGAACGATTTTCTTTGATTAAACTTTTAGGGGATATCATTATGACAGTCACTATTGGACTATTATTATATACGTTTCCCCTCAATATTGATACACACTATGTTACTGATAGGATTTATTATCATTTTCTCTTGACCTCTTCGCACTCAAACTACTACAAGCACTAGGACAGGACAGCCGAAGCATGAACGAACATTACTCTTTCGAGCTGTAAATCTTTCGTTTTTGAGAGGTGAATAATTGTGATCAATTGCGTGATTTTTCCCAGACTCAGTCGTCAGCCATTTTTTTATATTGACAGTGTCAGTAATTTTGACTTATCCTCCTTTAAAGGTGCCGAATATTTGATCCCTTAAAAAACCCTCATGTTTGGAACTATGTTCATAGATTGTGTTAGTCTCCCTAACTACATTCGCAATTTTCTGAAGGGTTTTATACATTTTCCATGAGAATAAAATGAAGAATACAAGATGCTTCAGCAATCTTGATTTGGAAGGCGTTAGTTATTCGTAAAATATTAAGAGATAATTCTCCGACAAGAAATATTCACGGATAATTGTATGGACAATAAGGGCATCCTACGCGACTCATTTCAACCGAGTTTTATGAGACAGGATCGCTTTGACGCCAAATAACTCAATTAAACCTATCGAGCCCCGAAATAATGAAGGAGGAGATCGAAGGAGAAAATGTGAGTTATCCGAGAACAATGACCTAGCCTAACCCTCGCAAGATTTCAGGTCGGTATCAGTGATTATGATGACAACACTGCTATCAGTACATCGATCGCTTAGGCCTATCGTGTACCACGCAGTCCCCCCAAGCGGCCTTTGACGACAGTGATCACAATGTGATATTGTGCAATTCTCCGATGTCGCTCCTTAGAACGCACACACCATTCGCTGTTATTATTTTAGATACCGATGTGCATTTCATATAACTTCTCTATACAAGCTATTGTACCAACATTTCGCTCTCCAGTAACCCAGCTTCCTTTACACGCTTTCTGGATACGCCTATTGGTTCCACGTGATCGTACTTCCATGTTCAAGCCGAAGTTGTGTTGAACATTCCTCGTCTGGTTATTCTTTTCATACAGAAAGCATTACGGCAAAATACCAAAGCCCTTGGTGTTGAAATATTGGGTCGAATTTATTATTTTATATCCGGTTGAACATGTTGAATTTTCGCAAACGCTTTGTGAAACGATATGTTGCTTCGGGCGTCATCGAGTTTCCTGGAGATACCCAAGATGCATACGTGTTCAGGGGCATGCGATGCTATAAAGCTTTATGTATCAAGACTATTGCTCTCACCGATGTACCAACTTCCACTTAGGTCCGCACTAGTCTGGTACACAGACACATTGCCAGCGGCAATAGATAACCTTCACTTTCTCCGTATATATATGTCTCAGATTAATGGACGTATCCAGAAGTGCTTGAAACCAACAAGTTTGACCAGGGTTATAGAAATTGGAAGATGTTAAAATCATAACACGCCTGACCTGATTGAAAAGATCAAAGGTCAATGCCATACGCATGATCGTGTGAGGTAGCCATGGTAGCATATATAATATCGGATAGAAACAGAGTCGAATGAAATTTAAAAAAAACAGTAAACTAGTTTGCATCGAATTTAATTAGCAGAAATCTAGCGCTTGTAACAACAATAATAAATACGATCGTGGAATGAATAAGGTGTATTGAAAATTGATCACAGGTAACATCATGGCGACGTAATGTAAGATAATTTTGCGCCATCAACATAAAATAGATTTCATGCTCTTATTAAAATAGGAAATAAATAATTGATTCGTTTCGCCAATTTTCGCGCCAAGGCGAACGGAGAGCTCAAACGAATTAAATTATTTCTTTTTTGAGCACGATTATTACCGGGATATCAGGAGCATTCAGCTTCTCAACGAATTAATCAAATTGCAAGATTTAAATCAAAATTTAAGGAATACTTAAACCGATAGTGTGATATGAATTTGCCTTTTCAATACTTTGTTTTACATATAATTCTGTATTGTATTCGCATGTATTCAATCCGTATTGAATTATAGCCGATATAAATCGTTGGTGAGTGTGTTCGTCTAAATTTTAGTTGAATTGGACTCCTCAGCTTGAATAGGCGAGAGAAGGACTTGATTATTTTCGCTCAAGTTAGCAGACTTTTAGTACCCGTCTCTGCCACAAGTACAGTACAAGTGTCTCTTCTGGAAGTACAGTACTAATATACAAAAGTAACCATGGTTATTTGAGTCCTAAATCTGTGATAATGGGAGACCAATATTACTGCTCAGTCGACAGCCTGACCCAAGGCGTAATTCTTATCATTTTATCAGTCCAATCATTTCAGCTGCGAAGGAGTAAACCCACGGCAATATTGTTGAAGAGTGACGAATTTATCCTGTCAAGTATTTTGTGCCATTTTATGTTCGATCTGCTTTATTACACATACTGGTCGATAAAGTCCAATATCCTTTTGCAGGTATTGACTCGCTACACCATTTCCGAATGTAACATTTTCAATTAAAACCGTCAGATCCAGCGATACATATCGCATGCTGATAGCAAAATACGAACGTAGCGTGCAAGATCTATGGCGCTACGTTTCGTAACTTGTGTCTAATTCCGCTTAACCCTGGGCTAGGGGCCGTATGAACCCATGTACTTCAAGATCCTCAAGGTGCTCATATGAACAGTCAGAATCAAAGCCTGACTGAGATACATCATTCTCTAGATGACGACTTTACAACGATTATTATGGATTAAGAATACTGATCAGCGATACGGATTTTATATTTTTGGAACACCATGATATCTTGTCGGCATCATTGAAAACTGTTGACCGCTTCTCTCCTGCAGGAAACTAGCCTATGTGTATGTATACTACGATTGTCCTTTTGAATTTGGTGCTAATACTGTTATATGGAATAAGGAATAGGTCTTTGGATTATAGACGCGGATATTCTTTAATGGACGACGGCTGAATTATGAGTGACGGACTAGACGTTTGTAATTTCGTCCTCCATTACGAGTTTCCGTGTTCCTAATCGAACTATCCTCCTTAGAGACGCGATCAAGCCATGATTAGACGATGTAGAATCGGCTATACACGATTAACTCACGAACATTTACTAAAACAAGAGCCGGTCCGAAGGTGTATTCCATGCCACGAAGATCTCACGGTAGAACATATTCTTATACACTGTATAGATTTTAAGATTGTAAGAGATACTTTTTATCGAGCAGCTACGCTGGAAGATCTTTTTAGTCGAGTAAAAGAAGATTGTATTTTAGATTATTTGAGAGTGATCGATTTGTTGTACAAACTTTAATGTTTGTACCTGTTGTAATGCATTAGTTTGCTGAGTTATTAACTTGGATACTTAGAATTTTGTTTGATCGTACTAAAGGAAGGCCGTGGGGAAGGCGGCCTTCCGAAAGGAAGGCGGTGGATAAAAACATATGTTACAAGGCTTAGCGGGGGATAATTTATGCCTAGATGTATTATTTGTGTAAATTTATACCGATTGCATATATTTGTAGGTACCCACAACGTCCTATGGCCACATGAATCGCCTATAATACTTCACGGCCGTCCCGGCTGGCGAAAATCAAAATGGCGGCCGAATGGGAAGGCGGGTGCATCGAAAACCCGGATCGCTTCTCAATTTACAAATACGGAAATGAACATTAATATACGAGAAACGCGAATGAAAATTTGATTCAACTGTTTTATTGAATAATAATAATAATAATAATAATTATTAACAATAATAAGAACAATAATGGCCGTACAATTGTGTCTGTAGAAAATTATAATACAAATTAATCCCCATGTGTCTCGCAGTACCAGTCCTCTCCATTGCTAATCTCTCCGGCGCATGATTGATGTTTCCATACATTACAAATACGTTTACCGCTGGTAAAATCACATCCTACCATATTCTCGAACAAATCCGACATCCCACATGTAAAATTTACCAATATTCTGTAATTCGTAAAATTGGACAAAAATGGGAGTTGGCTAGTTTTGCTGGTACTTTCCTTTAGAAAAGGTGTGACAAAGCCACTCTCCAGGCAAGTTACTAGATGTTTTCCCAAATAATTTGTTTGAAAGATGACCTCTGTGTTCCCTATATAACTTTTGAAGCAAAATTCAACAAGATTCGCGATGGCAAATAGACCACAGTCGAAATTATTGGGCTGTAGCTGAATGGTTGGAATTTTGACTAAGAAATATTTTTTACCTCGAGAATGGGATGCCGAAAGTTGAATTTGGAGAGAAGAAGAAATATCTGCCATTGAATTTAGACTGTCGAAAAGATAAATAGTTTTTTTCTGATCTTTGACACAGGCCAACCAGTGGTTGCTGCCATTGTGATGAATTTGAGCGGATGGGGCCGAAAGAGGTTTGAATTTAATTTTGTATGTCCAAGACTCATCCTCATTAAGTACAGGAGATTTATTAGTTGGTTCAAGACCGTCTAGTTTAGGAAATTGCTTTTTCAAAAGGGATTGAACTGCGTTCATTATGTCAGAGCATATTAATCCGTTGTTGACTATTGTGTCCTTGTGTTTGACGCTAAGTCCACAAACCCAGGGTGCCGGTCTCTCGTCAGTGCCGTCTATTTTAAAGTCATCACAGTCCATCAAATCGTCGATAACAATAGGGTTGATAGGATTACCCGTCAAAGAATCAGGGAGTCAACTAGTTTTCGTCTTTTGATCTGTTTCGGGATCGTCAAGTCGAGGTTTTTTGTCAATAGAGTCTGGTGCTGCATCTACGTCAACGTCAATGTCATTAGCTCGGGGTCGTTTTCTACCAGATGTTTTGTCTGCTTTCTTTCTACTATTTCTAGAAAGCAGTCGGAGGCTGATGCAGCGAGTTTTACTAGAATCTACTACCGAGTCACATGTACATTTTTGCGGCCAAAATATGATAACAAAGGACAGTTGATGGACAAGGGCACCATGGTTTGGGAAACAGCTTCACGGCGTAGGTATTTCCCGCACCTTCAACCATAAATGTTTTTAGTTTTTCGACGAAACTAACTTTTTTTCTTTTAAAATAAGTCTTGCTAGAGATATTTGACTCAAGTTTTTCAACCCGGTAGTAGATTCCGCCGTCTTCTTCATCTCGTCTGTGTTGTCTTCAGTAACGTCTGATTTACCGGCGTCGCTATCATTGTCACTTGTATGGTCTTCTGGTTTTAGTACTGGTTCAGTACCTTTAGTTTTTCTTCAATATCAGTTGTTATGAGGTCAACAATTTTGGCAGGCTGTAATAATCGCGTCGGTAACACTATTTCGTCAGTTGGAATAGAAGCGTACTGGAATTCAGATTTTAAAGTATACATTCCGATTCCTGCAAACCCACGCATGATTTCCGAATAGTAGCAATTTTGAAGATAGTATAAACTTAAAAACAATGACGTCAGCGAATACTTCTTTCCAATCAGTTAATCTTTTCAACACGGTGTTAAAACTTTCCGAAATGTTCTTTATGATACCAGAATAGGGGTTGAATAATCCAGGATGCTTCTCTACATTCCACCTACCAGAATATTTAATGATGTCAGGTTTTATTTCTTTGTTGAAATAGTCTACTACACTGCTGGACCACTTAGATATTAAAAGTTGTGTCATATGCTAAGCATATTCCGTCAGCTTTTGTCTTTAATAACTTAGTCAGCTGTCGTGAGGGTTATGGGAGAAATAAAGAAAGATCAGACATACATAGAACAAATCAGAACGCAAAATGAACTGCTACAGGAACAGGTAACCGACTTGAAGTGCCGTAGTATGGGCGACAATCTACTTTTCATGGGGTTACCAGAAAACGAAACGGTTTGGAACCAAAGAGGAAAAGAACAATCAACAGAACACCCAATTGTTACCAGTGAAGATCTATTGAGAACCTTCATCAAAGAAAAGCTGAAAATCGAAAAGAATTTCCAGTTTGAGCGTGTACATCGGCTGGGAGGTCCCAGATATGGCCCAGGCGCACGACCAAGGCCCATTGTCGCGGCATTCTCCTTTTACAAAGATCGCGAAGAAGTAAGGAGAGCATCGCCCCAGTTGAAGGATACCCCATTTGGCGTCACGGAGCAATTCCCACCGGAAGTAGTGGAGACCAGGAAAAAACTCCTACCACTGTATCGTGAGGCAAGACGACTCAACCAACCTGCTCGACTAGTGAAGGACAAACTCTTCATTAATAACCAGCGAGTTGTGCCTACAGGTGCCAACAGCACAGGAAACACGGAGCCCATGGAAACTCAACAGAGGAATGCATAGGGAAGTCAAAGGGAGACAACCCTACTCCATGATTTAAACAATCTAACAAACATCAGCACCGATGAGATAGACGAACTGAATATACCTGCAAATAGGCCAGATGGAGAGGGTAAATCTTTTGTAAATTGTTGTAATCTAAATTTTCTAAGTTTAAATGTTTGTGGTTTGAAAAGTAAAATACATGTACCAGAATTTTTGAATGTTATAAAAGACTATGATATATTAGCATTTACAGAGTCTAAGCTTGATGATCTGGACGACGTAACTATTAATGGCTTCAGTAAACCGTTTGTAAAGCACAGAAAATGTCTTCGCTCTGGTAAATCAGGAGGTATTGCAGTGTTTGTAAAAAATGAAATTTCGAAGTACATATCCGAAATTGAATCGCAGTGTGATTACTCACTTTGGATAAAAATATCCAATACTCTCTGTAATATAGATGATGATATAATAGTGGCAGCCGTTTACATACCTCATGTCGGTTCAGATTACCTGAACGAAGACAACCTTGTGGCTTTAGAAAACACTATTAATGACATGTGTATATCTCACAAGATAGTATATCTGATGGGTGATTTTAATGCTAGGACCGATCACTTGGATGATTTTACAGATACTGACGAATTTATTTTAGAAAATCTAGATATTGATATGGGTAGTAGAAGCCTGCTTACTTCATCCATTACTCTTGATCAACTTGGATTGCCAGCAAAAAGAGCCAGTCAAGACAGAGGGCGTACCAATACAAATGGAAAAAGGTTAATAGAAATGTGCAAAAATAATAATATATTCATCGTTAACGGTAGAGTCGGTAGTGATATGGGTATAGGTAAATGTACCTCCAAGGACAATTCCCTTATAGATTATGTTCTAGCCAACCCAGAAGCATTAAGTAAAATATCAGATTTTAATGTCCATGATTTTGATCCGATGCTCTCCGATGTCCATTGTGCTATTAGTTTTAGAACAGTATTTAAAAAATGTGAAACTGAAAACAATGTACACTTGTCTGGTAAATTTAAAGTTTATTCGAAAAAATGGTCGAAACAATGTGGCGAACACATCATTACATTTATTGACAGAGATCGTATATTGGCTATGCAAACAACAATGAATGAAGCCTATGCTAGTGACAACATTGGCCAGCAACTGTTAGATGAATGCTGCGAAACACTTGAAGATTTATTTAAGGACAGTCTGGATAAATGTAATACCAGTACCAATACTAATAGACCTAGTAACAAACATGAGAATATACATAAGCCATTCTTTAATAAGGAATGTAAGACAGCAAGAAGAAAATACCATTTAGCTCGGAAACTTTTCAGCAATAATAAGAATCAACAAAATAAAGAAGCTATGATAAGTCAAAGTAGACAATATAAAAAGATCTTAAACCAACAGATGAAGCTATACAAGAAAAAATTCCAGACTAAATTACGTAATTTGAGCAAACGTGATCCGAAGACGTACTGGAAAATTCTGAATGCTGATAAGAGAAACAAAGACAAAAATAATATTCCTATGGATATACTCAAAGATCTCAATGCTGGAGATGTAAATAATGAAGAGGATGACAATATCCTTCCTAACTCCAACAACATCGAAAGTAATGACATGTTAAATAGAGAAATTAGTGAACTTGAAATAAGTGAAGCGGTTAGGTCCCTGAAAAATAATAAAGCGACTGGTTACGATGATATACCAAATGAATTCATTAAATGTAGCGAAGAATTGTTATTGCCAGTATACAAAATTATGTTCAATTGTGTATTATCAAGTGGAAATGTTCCACACAAATGGCTGCTGGGAATCATCAAACCTATATATAAAGGAAAGGGTGATAAGGATGATCCAAATAACTACAGACCTATCACACTGCTGAGTTGCTTGGGAAAACTATTTACATCTATTATTAATAGCAGACTAAATGAATTCATAGAATCCAATGGTATACTTAATGAAAATCAAACAGGGTTTCGAAAAGGGTATTCGACTTCGGATAATATTTTTGTTGTATATGCTCTTGGAGAACTATTAAAAGCAAGAAAGCGGAAACTGTTTTGCACATTTATCGATTTTGGCAAAGCATTTGATACAGTGTGGCGACATGGTCTTTGGCAAAAATTATTGAAATATAATATTTCAGGAAAAAATTTCACTGTGATTTTCAATATGTACTCTAGCATTAAATCTTGCGTATTACATAACGAACAAATGTCAGAATTCTTTCCCTGTAATATTGGAGTTCGACAAGGAGAAAATTTGTCGCCAATACTTTTTTCTTTATTTATAAATGATATTGAAGATTTTCTTTTGGAAAACCACTGTTCTGGTGTCGACATGAGCGAGTTAAATGACACACTGTTTTCGTATGTTAAAATATTAGTCCTGTTGTACGCAGACGATACTATCATTATTGCCAACAACGAGAAAGATCTCCAAAATAGCCTAAATATTTTCAAAGTATATTGTGACAAGTGGAAGTTGCGTATTAACACCGCTAAAACCAAAATAGTGATATTTGGAGCCAGACTGACTGGAAAATTCAGATTTTCCATTGGAAATGATAATATAGAAATAGTTGATCAATGTAAATACCTTGGATTTGTATTTTCACAAAGCAGAAGTATTATGTACTCCATGAAATCTGTTATTGACAGTGCTGGTAGAGCTCTGTTTTTACTCTACAGCAAAATAAGAAAATATAACATACCTATAGACCTTCAGCTTCTTTTATTCGATAAAATAATTGTTCCAATCTTGTTGTATGGATGCGAGGTTTGGGGGGTAGCAAACACGAATTTAGTAGAGAAATTTCATCTGAAATTTTTACGAAAAATATTGTGTGTCAAAAGTAGTACTCCACTATACATGGTTTATGGTGAACTTGGGCGATACCCTATGAATATTTTAATCAAGAAAAGAATGATTAGTTTTTGGGGTAGAATTGTTCTCGGCGCCGAAAGACCAAAGTTGTCATATATTCTGTATAGACTTATGTTGTCAGATGTTGATCATAATGTATACCAACATAAGTGGATTATTTCTATTAGAAGTATATTTGAGGAAACGGGTATGAATGATATCTGGTTAAATCAGAACACACATAGTCTGAACCCCACCAAAACTAAAATAGAGCAAACATTACAGGATCAGTATTATCAGCTTTGGCTTGCCAG